>WEIU01017469.1:13694-45951 GCA_013389925.1 Aegithalos caudatus | reverse complement strand
GGGGGCAGCGATGCTGCAAGGGTCGGGGTTCCAGGACCACCGGGGGCTCCTCCTGGTGCTCGGGGCTCTGTTCCACCCTCCGGCGAGGTTTCCCGCAGGGCTCGGGCTCCGGGCAGGGNGGCCACGTCCAGCCCTTGTGCTGGCACGGGTCGTGGTCGCTGTTGCCTTTCTGGTCCAGCATCCTGGGGCAGAGATCACAGAATCGAGGGGTTATTGAGGGTGGAAAAGAATTTCGGGGTCACCCGGTCCAAAGCTGGCGTGGATCAACATCACCCAGCAGCGAGTGCCACGTCCAGGAATTCCTGGGACACCTCCAAACCTCCCTGGGCGGTTCCGAGGCCTGAACACCCTTTCCTGGATGAAATTCCTCCTGAGCCTGCCCTGGCACAGCTTCTCTCCTCCTGTTCCCGACCCTCCCCGACTGTTCCCTCCTGTCAGGGAATTGTGCAGAGCCCCAAATTCATCCCTGAGCCTCCTTTTCCCCAGGCTGAGCCCCCCCCGGTTCCTTCGGGAGCTGCTTCTCCCATGACTCACAAATCCTTTGAGGGTGACCAAACCCTTGGGCATAAACAGCCTGGGAAAAAAGAAAACAAAACACGGACGCCTTCTTTTTGTTTTTTTCCTGTTTTTTTTTTTTCTGTTTTCAGGGAAAAAACGGAGGAATCTGAGAGAATCCAACTCACCCCGCGAGCAGGAACGGCCGGGCTGAGCAGGGAATCGCAGTCCTGAGGACAGAGCCGGGGCTGAAACCTTTTATATGTGACCGAGCTGTCCCGGGAATGAGGCACGTCCTGGGAATGAATAGCTGAGCTCTGAGGCCTCTGCCGTGTGTGTGTGTGCGCGCTGTGTTTTGTTTCTGGCACTCTCCGTGGGATTAATCAGCCGCAATTAGCGCCTGCCCCGCTCTGCAGAGGCTGTGGCCATTAGTGGTCATTAGTGGTCATTAGTGGTCATTATCTCATTAGTGCTGCTCATGCTCGGATGGGCTCCTGGCCCCTGTTAGTCAGGGATGCCGGGATGCTGAGTGATGCGCCCCGAAGGAGACTCTGGGAAAAACCCAGGAATCTTTCCAGAAAAATTTCCAGGGAGGGGACCCAGGGTGGCCCCAGCACCGGCAGCAGCAGCGGGCGCTGCTCCTTTGGGTGGCCGGGAGATGGGAATCCGGGATTCCTACAAACACCGGGCACGGGGGGACACCGGCGGGCCGGGCATGGGATGTTTGGATGTTTATTCCCCGATTTAAATGGATTAAATCCCTCCCGAGCGCGGAACACCTCGGCCAAACGGCAAGGAAAAGCCTTTTATGTGTGAAAAGCCTGGAATTGGGACACGGGAGGAGCGATGAGCTCAGGCAGGAACAATCCCAGGCTTTGCCAAGCACCGCGTCCACTTTTCCAGCATTTTCGCTTTGATTCACGGTTCCGTGGAGCTGCTCCAGTTTACATTTCTGTGGCCGAGACGTTTTTGGAGCACCAGGAAAATTCCTCTCCCAGGAGCCTTTCCCACTGTCAGGGATGCTCGGTCCGGGTGGAATTTGGGGTTGAATCAGCGGGAGAAGCATCCGCAGAATTCGGGGGTGTGGCTCCAGGGCTCCGCTGTCATTTATTCCCCGGCTGCAGGAGAAGTGGAATTGCCTGGCAGGAAACCACGGGATTCGCGTGGAAAGATGAAAAAGAGCTCGGGATCTGTTCGGGCCAGGCGGGATTTTAGGTTTAGAATTTATTGCCAGAGTCCCAGGTTTGTGCTGGGTTTGGATTTCTTTTTTTTCACATTTAAGGGAGTTTTGGGACCACTTCCCTCCCCGAGGATTTCACAGATCCCCAAGCGGGAATGTGGAATTTCTGATCTCGTCTCCTAAAGTTTCCCACGTTTTAAATAGAGCCCAGAGAAAACGACACTCAGCATTTCTGGATCCTTTCAGCTCAATCTGACCAGCCTGGGCTGCTGGGAGATGTCCCTGTCCAAAACAGGGGCTGGGTCTGGAAGAGCCTTAAATTCCCTTCAACCTGAACGATCCTGGTTCTATTTAATCAATTTAAGAACCCTCCTTCAAAGCTCAGCAAATTCTCTGGAAAGATTCCCATTAGGGAAAAAAAATATAATAATAAAAAAAAAGACTTCAGCTTTGGCTTTAGGCCCACGGAGATGCTTTGGTTGCACAATGGATCAGGAGAAAGATGGAATTAAAGCCATGCTCCTCTTGCTGAGGTGACATTTTTCACCTGCAAGTCCCATTTCCCCCCGGGTGAGCATCGCCAGGTTCACCAGGGCGTTGTCATGGCAGAATGACAAACATGCAAAATTAATTACATCGATCAATTAAGGCAAACGCTAAACGCATCCCCGCACCGCGAGCTGCTGTTTAAGGGATAAAGATAAATGAATAAACATAACCCAGCACTTTGCAGGATCAGAACTGACACATTTTATTGTCTTTCACGCCTAATTGGGGATTAAAGAAAGAAAATTAAAGAAAGAGAAGGGAGAAGGAGCCATGGGCAGCGCTGAACATCCCACACACCAAGAGGGAAAAGGAAAAGCAGCGCCAGAAACTCGCTGGGCAGCGGCTTCAGGGCGCAGCGAAGAGGAGGAATTCTAAACATCCAAACACAGCAGGAGGAGATTTTGGGCTGGCATCCGTGTCCAAATCCGTGTCGGAGCCGGGCGGGCTCAGTTGCCGCAGCCGCAGCCGCCGCAGCAGCCGCTGTTGTTGTTGTTGCAGCTGATGGTGTAGCAGCAGGACGTGGGCATGCAGCAGGACTGCATGGGCATGCAGCAGGGGCTGCAGCACTGCATGGGGCTGCAGCACATGGGGCTCTTGCAGCACTTGGGGCTGCTGTAGCAGCACACGGTGTAGTTATTGCCGCCGCCGCACCCGCAGCATCCGTTGGGCATCTTGGGGGTGGTGGTGGGAGCTGGAAGGGGCAGAGAGGGGCTGTGAGGGGGCAGCAGAGGCTTTGGGACACACGGGGTTAATTCAGAGCTCTGCTGGTTCCTTCACAGCCCCGTGTGGATTCACCGGGGGTGTCTGCTTTGTGAGTCCTGGCTGCGGCTCGGGGTTTGTCCACGGGTGCAGGTGCCCAGCTGTGGGCCTGGTATTGCTGAGTTTGGAAAGGTTTCAGCCTGGCAGGGGCTGATTTTAGTTTCTTAAAAGGTTTTCAGCCTGGCAGGGGCTGATTTTTGTTTCTTAAAAGGGTTTCAGCCTGTCAGTCCCTGATTTTCTTCCCAAGGGAAGGTTTCTTGAAAGGTTTTCAGCCTGGCAGGGGCTGATTTTTGTTTCTTAAAAGGTTTTCAGCCTGTCAGGGGCTGATTTTTGTTTCTTAAAAGGTTTTCAGCCTGTCAGGGGCTGATTTTTGTTTCTTAAAAGGTTTTCAGCCTGTCAGGGGCTGATTTTTGTTTCTTAAAAGGTTTTCAGCCTGTCAGGGGCTGATTTTTGTTTCTTAAAAGGTTTTCAGCCTGTCAGGGGCTGATTTTTGTTTCTTAAAAGGTTTTCAGCCTGTCAGGGGCTGATTTTTGTTTCTTAAAAGGTTTTCAGCCTGTCAGGGGCTGATTTTTGTTTCTTAAAAGGTTTTCAGCCTGTCAGGGGCTGATTTTTGTTTCTTAAAAGGTTTTCAGCCTGTCAGGGGCTGATTTTTGTTTCTTAAAAGGTTTTCAGCCTGTCAGGGGCTGATTTTTGTTTCTTAAAAGGTTTTCAGCCTGTCAGGGGCTGATTTTTGTTTCTTAAAAGGTTTTCAGCCTGTCAGGGGCTGATTTTTGTTTCTTAAAAGGTTTTCAGCCTGTCAGGGGCTGATTTTTGTTTCTTAAAAGGTTTTCAGCCTGTCAGGGGCTGATTTTTGTTTCTTAAAAGGTTTTCAGCCTGTCAGGGGCTGATTTTTGTTTCTTAAAAGGGTTTCAGCCTGTCAGGGGCTGATTTTTGTTTCTTAAAAGGGTTTCAGCCTGTCAGGGGCTGATTTTAATTTCTTAAAAGGTTTTCAGCCTGTCAGTGGCTGATTTTTGTTTCTTAAAAGGTTTTCAGCCTGTCAGTGGCTGATTTTCTGCCCAAGGGAAGATTTCTTGAAAGGTTTTCAGCCTCTCAGTGGCTGCTCTTCTTCCCAAGGGAAGATTTCTCCCAAAAAAGAAAATTTTCTCTCTCTCCAAAGAAAATTCTCCCAAGAAACCTTCCCTTGGGAAGAAGAGCATCCACTGACAGGCTGAAAACCTTTCAAGCTCAGAAACACCAGGCCCAATCCCAAGGACTCATTCCAGGGCATCCCTGGTGTCTTAGGAAGAGCATCCCAGCACTGAGCCCTCCCTCTGGGCCCTTCTGGAATATTCTCTGTCCCCCCTTCCCTGCATGGCCCCAGAGCCTCCCCAAACATTTCCAGCCCCTCCCCGGAGCTCCTCGTGCCGAGTTGGTAAAACCCCAACATCCAAACCCCATCCCAGCTCCCCAGCAATACTTGGATGTGCTCCCAGATATCCCAAATTCCCTTTTGGGAGGCGAGGAAAGCCTGGAAGCTCTCACTTACCCTGCTGAGGAGCGAGGAGAGGCGAAGGGAGGAGAAGGCGAGCGAATGAAGGCGGCTGGGCCCGGAGCCTTTTTTATACTCCCAGCCATCCTTCCCTCCTGGAAGTGAGACAGCCATGGACCATTCCAGCTCCCCTGTTTTTCCATCCTAAGCCATATTTTTTAGCCACACGTGTCACCTGGAATTCGGGTTTCGCCTCATTAGCGGAGATCACCGCCCTCGTTCTGCCTCGTCATGGTTTAGCCCGGAGATAATCAAAGGCTTCCCCATGAATTTGGATGAATTTGTCCTCCCCACAACCTTGCCAGGGAGCCAAAAAATGCGGCCTCGTATCTGCTGGGCAGAGTTTTTGGGGGATTGACTCAGCAGCAGCCGGTGCTGAATCAGAGCAGGAGCAGGAACCGAAGGCGTTTTCCTCGGAATGGGGTTTGGAACAGTTGGGAAAATGGAATTCAGACAGGAAAATGGGGATGTTTGTTCCTGCAGGTGCACGTGAGGAGGGAGCAAGGAGGGTTTGGGATGTCTGGGGCTCGGTCAGCCGCAGGTGACCCCCGTGCAATTCCCTTCTGGAATGGTTTGGGGTGGGAAGGAACTCAAGGGATCACCCGATTCCACCATGGGCAGGGACAGGTCCAGCAAAACCAGGCTGCTCTTTGGACACTTCCAGCTTCGGGAAGTTCTTTTATTTATTAATTTCTATTAATAGTAGTATTTTTAAAATTGATATTTCAATTAAAAGGGGCAGCTCTGCCTGTGCAAGGGGCAACCCAAGGGATGGTGGCTCTGAGACTGGGGGTGCTGCACCCCAAATCCACATTTCCCCCCTGCAGCCTCCCCTGGCATCCAGCTGAATTCCAAATCCCGGCCCTGAGCCGGGTTTGGAGCTGGTGCAGGACCCTCTGAAGGTGCTGGAAAAGGGGAGGGAGCTCAGAATGAAGCAAAGGCTGAGAAGATTGAGGTGGGAGAGAAGGGCCCAGCACAGAAACTGCTGCTGGTGGGGCTGAGTGGGGGAGCAGGCACTCAGGAGCAGATTTTATTGAGGTGAAACTATTTTCTGGGAGAGAGAGAGGAAGAGAGGAAGGGAGGGAGAGAAAGAGGAAGGGAGGGAGAGAAAGAGGAAGGGAGGGACATCCAGGCAAGGCAGAGCCTTGGGCAGCCAAACCCAGGCAGGAGCAGCGGGGAGGAATTTGGGGAGGAATTGTTTTTACAGTCTGAAATAGCAGCTCTGAGCTGAGGACCTGGCCACATTATCCTGGGAGCTGCCTAATGAGAGGGGATGGAGGATCCTGCCTGGCCAGTTCCCTGCTGCTGCCTGACATCCTCAGGGATCCTGGGGCTGCTCCCAGGGGTCGGCCCAGGTGAGCTGGGACCAGCCCCCAGGACGGTGACGGGGAGGAAATTGAGATTTTTGAGCTGTTTCATCCCTGCAGGAAATGCCAACAGCTCCTTTGAGAACAATTCCTGGAGTGAAATTCTGGAGAAGGAACTCAGCTGACCTTCCTTATCCATTTGTAAATTTACAGGAATTCATTTGTAAATTTACAGGAATTCATTTGTAAATTTACAGGAATTCATTTGTAAATTTACAGGAATTCATTTGTAAATTTACAGGAATTATTTATTTATTTATTTATTTATTTATTTATTTATTTATTTAAATTTACAGGCTGAATTTATTAATTTGTAAATTTAAGGAATTAATGGGGCAGGGGCAAAAGGCTCCACCGGGGCCTCCTGAGGGGAATTTTCCATTGGCAAATCCAGCTGTGAGAGGGGAGGTCGAGGTGGGCATTTTCCCACCCTGGGTGATCAAATCCAGCCCTTGGCGGAACCAAGGTACCCAAATTATTTTTGGGGAGTGGGGTGTGGATCAAAAAGCCACCAAGGGAGTGGAAACAGGGTCAGAAAAGGGCATTAAATGCACCAAAAGGTGCAAATTTTCCTGTTTTGGTTGGACTCCAAGCGACCCTTGGAGGCAGCAGAGATTTCTCAGGGTTTGTTTCACAGCTTGAGCTCAGCACCTGGGAATTTGGCAGAGGCAGAACCTCCACGTCCTGAGTGTCAGAATCTGTCTGTGGGTGCTGAGGCAGATCCTTGGCTGGCTGGAATTCCGTGGGGATTCCCGTGGGATGTGTCTGTGTCACGCTCTTTTGGAAAACATTCCCATTTTTTGTGAGTTTATGGGTTATTTTCATAGAACCAGAGACTGGTTTGGGTTGGGAGGGACCTTAAAGTCCACTTATTCCATCCCAGGGGCCTGTCCAACCTGGTCTTGGGCACTTCCAGAGATGGCAGAACCAAGAATTCCCTGGAAAACCTGTGCCAGGTCCTCACCACCACGATTTCTTCCCATTATCCAACCTCAATTTCCCCTCTGTCAGTCTGGCCCCACTCCCCCATGTCCTGTCCCTGCAGTTCCTGATGAAAAGTCCCTCTCCAGCTTCCCTGGAGCTCCTGCAGGTCCTGGAAGGAGCTCTGAGATCTCCACAAAACCTTTTTTACTCCTATTTCTCTGTTATTTTATACTGAGAGGGCAAATATCGCTGCTCCCAGAGGTGCCAGAAGCTCCAGTTGGAATTAATTTACCAGGGATGCCCTGATTTCCTTTGTGCTCCCCTTGGGAACACCTTGGAGATGGGAAAAATCCCAACACTGAGGGGAAAAAAAAATACCAAAAAAAGGTGAAAGGCGCAGCAAAACCCTCCAGATCCATCAGGGAACAAAACAAATCAGCACCAGGAGGTTGCAGGGTCACAAACTACAAGATTTTATTGTCTTTTTTGTTTTTTTTTTTAAACAGATGGAAACAAAACAGAGAGGAAAAGGGTGAAACATCCCAGGGGAAAACCAAGAGCAGGAGCAGCGAGGAACTCGGAGAAACTCTCGGGGCTGCAGCTCCAGGGCTCATCCCAAGCACCAGGTGAGGGAAAGAAGGAGAAGAAGAGGAATTCTGCAGTCTCTAAGCACAGGAGGAGGAGCGCTGGGGGAGTTTTCCACATCCACATCCAAATCCAAGCGGGAATAATCCGGCAGGGCTCAGTTGCCACCGCAGCAGCCGCCGCTGCTGCCGCCGCAGCAGCCGCTGTTGTTGCTGCTGATGGTGTAGCAGCAGGACATGGGCATGCAGCAGGACTGCATGGGCATGCAGCAGGGGGTGCAGCAGGGGCTGCAGCACTGCATGGGGCTGCAGCACATGGGCCTCTTGCAGCACTTGGGGCTGCTGTAGCAGCACACGTTGTAGCTACTTCCACCGCCGCAGCATCCGTTGGGCATCTTGGTGGTGGGAGTGGAGGCGAAGCTGGAAGGGAAAAGAGAGGATTTGTCTTTTTCTTTGCTTGGATCGCCCAGAGGTTGAGGCAGCTTAAGGGATTCTTATCCCTAAATCCATCCCAAACTGGACATCAGGGATGTCCTGAACCCCAGGACAGACTCCTGTGCGCTTGGTGTTGTGTCCAGCGCTGGTTCTGCCAGAGAGGATCCACCTGGATCCACCAGCCCAAAATCAATCTCCAATCTCCAAGGTTGCCCCCCAAAACCAATCTGTGATCCCACATCTTCTGCACTGCCCACTCCCCCCCAAAAAAAAACAGACAGCCCAGAAAATCCTGGGAGCAGAGCCCCAAAATAAAGAGAAAGGAGCAAAGTCCAACTTACCCTGCTGAGCAGTGGAGGAGGAGAGGAGAAGTGGAGATGCTCGAATGAAGACCCCTGGGTCTGGGAGCTTTTTATACTCTCCAAAGCCTCCTCCCCTGGAAATGAGGCATCCCTCGGCAATTCCAAGGCCGTGGATCACCCCGGGTATCCCCTCACGTGTCTTCCTCCCCCGGTGTTTAATCTCTGCTCTTTCTGTTTGCTCACCACCTCAATTTTGCCCCATAATTACTCGTCCAGAGGAACAAGAGATGCAAATTTCCTAATGGATTTGCGTTAATGGGACCGGAGGGAGGGAGCTCTGAGGTATTCCCATCCCAAGGAATGACCTTGGGACACAGGGACGCTGAACAATGTGCCTGGGGGGGAGCCAGCAGCTGAAGCAGTGGGACAACCACGCCTGGAACTCGGAGCTGTCATTGCTCACGCGTCCCTTTGGTGGATCTGTGGAAATTTTTGATCAATGGGAATCCTTTTATCCCTCTTTCTGTGCTCAAAGTTCAGGCTAAAATTTCCCCACCCTCAGCCTTGCTCTTGGGCCCTCCTTTGGGGTGCTGGGTCCTCACACTCCCTGTTTGGTTTTTCATTATTATTTTTGTCATATTATTAAGTTTTTTTTTCATTTCCATCCATGGGATGGATGGGTTGAGCACTCAACAGAGCAGCTTTCAAAGCAGCAGTGAGCACGTGGGGGGTTTTTCCCTGTGCTGGCTCCGTTCCTCCCATTTCCTGGGATTATCCCAAACGTTCCTGAGGCTCAGATCCCATCTGAGTGTTCACACAGGCAGAGCAGGGACAGCTCCACGTTAGATGTCCATGTTTCCATGCCAAAATGTAAAAAGATGGGAATTCCAGGATGCTGAGGCAGCACCAATTCATGGCAAAAAAAGCTGCTGCCATCACGTCCAGGAGACTCTGACTGTGAGGCTGACGTGGTGGCAGCTGATCCCTGGTGACTGGGACAGGATCTGCCCTTCCAGGATGTGACCAGGACCTCCTGTGACGTCCCAGCTGGAATTGTCCCCAGGGGAGCATCGCTCAGGTCACTCCGTAATCACCGGGAGCTGCCTGGGGGAAGCGACGTCCTCGTGGTGCAAAACCTCAAACATCTCCCCTGAATCAATCATTCATGGCATTTTTATCGGCTTTTATTGTTGTCCTGTTGGCTGAGGTGATCCCAGTCGTGGAAATGTGGAATGGTTTGGGTTGGGAGAAACCCCGAGGATCACCCAGCCCAACCCAGGGACACCTTGCACTACCCCAGGGTGCTTCAAGCTCCATCCAGCCTGGCCTTGGGCACTTCCAGGGATGGGACATCCATGGAATTATCCCGTGCCAGGGCATTGCCACCCTCACAGGGAAGGATTTCTTCCCAATATCCCACCCAAACCTGTCTCTCCTCCAGGCTGAACCACCCCACCACTCTGGACAGCATTTCCCCTGCTGTTCAATGCCATTTAAAGGGGTCAGAAATAAAATCTACACAAAGCTCCTTTTATGTGCCACAGCCCATCCTGTGACGTTTCTGGAAATTTCCATGGTGGTTCTGCGGGTTTGGGTTGCAGGACTTTGGTGAATCCATTCCTTTTCCATTGCAGGGGATGGATGGAGCTCTGCTCTAGCTGGAGGTGCCCCTGTCCATGGAATGAGGTGGTTTTTAACATCCCTTCCAACCCAACCCATTCCACAGCCCCGTGATTCAAATATTCACAAGATTCCCTAAGCAGAAAATGCTTTATAAAATGTTCTGGTGGGGGGAATATCCTCCTGCCCATGCATCCTGCCTGATTTACAACCAACAAAAACCCTCCCAAAGAGCCAAGCAATGTCTCCAGAAGAGTCAAACACATAGGGAAAGATGATTTTAATGCAGATGTTGCCATCCTGCCTGATTTACAACCAACAAAAACCCTCCCAAAGAGCCAAGCAATGTCTCCAGAAGAGTCAAACACATAGGGAAAGATGATTTTAATGCAGATGTTGCCTGGGAAGGTTGGAGGAAGCAAATCAAGCCAGAGCTCCAGGCGTTTTCTCCAGACCTGCAATTCCCCAGCTGAGTCCTGCATTTTAATAGCAAAGAAAGTCCCAGGCAGGGAGGGAAGGTTTGGCTGACTCATGGGTTTGGTATTTTAGGAATGAGGCTTTTAAGTCAGATGCCAACCTCAGGTTTCATTCCTGGGCTCCTAGTCCACAGGGGAAACGCTCTGCTCCCGTAAAAATCCTTCCAGGATTTCCAGGGGGTCCCTAAGCTTTTGTTTTTGGAAGATGGTGGTGGGAAGAAGAAGAGGCTGCCAGCTGTCCAGTGAGTAGTGAATTCCTCTTGGCACCTTTTGGAAAACCCTTCCGAGGTGAGGGATGAGCTCCTCTGCATCTCACGGATTTTCCACCACCTCCTCCCGATCTGGGGCTGGGGCTGGAGCTGAGGGAAGGGCTGGAGCCGTGCCAGGGAAGGTCCAGGTTGGAGATTTCTGGAAAGTTCTGCCCTCAGAGGGTGGTGGGACACTGCTCAGCCTCCCCAGGGATTCCCAAGGCTGCTCCAGGAGGGTTTGGGCACCAGGGATGCCCAGGGTGGGATTTTGGGGTGCTGGGGCAGGGGTTGGACTCCATGATCCTGCTGGGTCCAGGATTTTCCAGGATTCTCTGATTTATGGAGTGCTGTGTTTTCGCTTGTGCCTCGCTCAGCCCCTGCCCCTGGAGTTTTAATTACTTCAGCTTCCAGTTTTGTGGTAAAATCTGAGCTGAGGTGAATGATCAGGAGGGCCAAGAAGGGATCAGGGAATGGTTTGGGCTGGGAAGGACTTTGGAATGTCCCAGTAGGACACAAAATAAAGGTGCTTGGCTCCACTTCAAAGGAAGATCAACATCAGAAGCTTTATTTACAATTAATTCAGCCTTTTTATAACATGCTGTGCTAAAAATGCACATTATTGATCCATAGGATTGACACCTCTGTCACTGGTTAAGTAACAGAAACAACACCTGGCAGAGGGATTGTTATGGAAGGGAAAATATTGTTTATTTGGAAATGTTGTGGGAAAAGGTGGTTATTTACACTGAGTTGTTTGGGAAGAGGAAAACTGTTGGAAAGTTTCATTTGGGAAGAGCTGGCCGTCCTCAGGCTCAGAAATATCGAGCCCACACTGGAGCTCATCCCATTCCTCCCCTTGCTCCAGGCTGCTCCCACCTGGCCTTGGACACTTCCAGGGATAGCCACAGCACCCATCCCAGAGGATTGGGAATGCTCCAAGTGCTTCAGACATGACCCGATCTGTGCCAACAGCCCGGACAATTCTTTGTGTCCCAAATTCTGCTGTGCCACGGGGACACATCCAGGACCTTGGCCAAAGGCACAGATGGTGCTGGGACGAGGAAAAAGCTCGGGGGGAAAAGTGACAAACCCTGGGCAAGGTGACAAACCCTGGCCAAGGTGACAAATCAAGGGGCAAAGCCATATAAAAAACGACCAAAAGACCAAATGCTGTGTTTTGCTTAGTGCTAAATTTTATTGTCTACAAGCCAAGAGAGGAAAGGAAGAGCGGTGATCACAGTGACACCAAAGGTTTCCCAAACACCGAGAGGAGAAGTAACTAATACCCAAAACCCTACACAATGGGTGATAAATTCAGGGGTAAAGACAGTAATTAAAACCAGTCATAACTAAAGAGAAGGAAGGAGCAGCAGCTTAAGGTTGAAAAGAAGAAGGGAATCGCTGTGAATTGGCTCCATCAGGGTGAGAAGCTGAGGCAAAAAGGAGCCGATTTTCACCTCCTTCAGGGTGAGAAACTGAGGCAGAGGAGCCGATTTTCACCTCCTTGTGCCCGGGAGAGCTCAGCAGCTCTTCTTGAGGCTGGCGCAGCACTGCTGGATGGGGATGCAGGGCGTGCAGAACTTCCTCACCGGGGTGCAGCAAACCACCACGGGCTTCTTCACCACGCAGCAGGGGCAGCAGCAGGGCCGGGGCACGCAGCACACGGACTTGACCTTGGTGCAGCACACGGACTGGCACGGGTCACAGCACACGGACTGGCACGGGTCACAGCAGGGCTTCTGGCACGGGTCACAACACACGGTCTGGCACGGGTCACAGCACGGCTTCTGGCATGGATCACAGCAGACAGACTGGCATGGATCACAGCAGGGTTTCTGGCACGGGTCACAGCAGCAGGACTGCTGGCACGGCTCACAGCACACAGTCTTGCACACGGTCTTGCAGGGGCTGCAGCAGACAGTCTTGCAGGGGCTGCAGCAGACAGTCTTGCAGGGGCTGCAGCAGACAGTCTTGCAGGGGCTGCAGCAGACAGTCTTGCAGGGGCTGCAGCACACGGTCTTGCATGGACTGCAGCACACAGACTTGCATGGACTGCAGCAGACAGTCTTGCAGGGGCTGCAGCAGACAGTCTTGCAGGGGCTGCAGCACACAGTCTTGCAGGGGCTGCAGCACACGGTCTTGCTCTTCACGACAGAGCAGCATCCCGTGGAACAGCATCCAGTGGAGCACATGGTGTTGGGAGAGGAGTGGAGAGTGGCCGGAGCGAGGACCTGGAACACCAAAGACTGGGAGATTCATCCCTTCTTTCCACCCTGCCCAGCCCCACGTCCCATCCTGCTTCCCGTTCCTTTGTGCTGAGTTGGGAACCCAAGGTCCTTGCAGGAACCCCAAGATCCTTGCAGGAACTCCAAGATCCTCAGAGGAACCCCAAGATCCTCAAAAGAACCACAAGGTCCTTGCAGAAACCCAAGATCCTCAGAGGAACCCCAAGATCCTCAAAAGAAGTCCAAGGTCCTTGCAGGAACTCCAAGGTCCTTGCAGGAACCTCCAAGATCCTCAGAGGAACCCCAAGATCCTTGGAGGAAACCCAAGATCCTGGCAGGAACCCCAAGATCCTGGCAGGGACCGAACCAGCTGCTGCTCTGTCCCAGAGATATCTGAACTCTCCTGGGAGCTGCCCATGCTCTGCCCATCCAGGACATTCCCTCCCTGAATTTCCACCCCGAGCAGCTCATTTTCCACGGAGCCCTCTCCACCTTTTCCAGGAGGCAACAGAACAACAGCCTCAGAGAAATCCTGGATCTCGGAGACAGCCATAGCTCATGGAACCCACCACACAGAACCCACAGAACGCTAAAACCACGGAAATATAAAACCTTGGGGTGGTAAAATCACAAAACCACAGAGCCAAAAAGAATTTGGGTGGGAGGACACCTTCAAAGCTCCATCCATCCCCACTCCCTGCAGAGATCCATCACCAACACACAGCCTCAATCCATCCAAAGCCAGATGAGAACCAAGGAGCCCTGGTAGGGAGCACTCACCGTTCTTGCCAGAGAGCTGAAGGTGTGTGAGGAGCAGGGACACCTGGAGAGCTTTTATCGAGGTCGGGATTGTCCTGCCGGACATGAGGTACCCCCCAGCAATCCGTGATTTACTCACCAAGCCCGTACTTATTCACCCAATGGGCCTCCGTGGCTTTCAGCCTCTGCCTCGTGGCTTTTGACCAACCCCTCAATTTTGGCTTATTAGCAATTTGTTGCCTGAATTTTTTACAATTTTTTAATGTCGAGTTAATTCTTGCGGGGAGCGTGAACGGGGCTGGCTCCGCTCGCTTTGCGTACGGTCGAGGCTGCTGCGTGGGGGTGATTAATTAACATAAAAATCCTAATTAAGATGGAGGTGCAGTGGATTCCAGAGGAGTGCAGAAGCTTCTGGACGTCAGTTGCTCCTTGATATGATTTTTTTAAAGTAGAATTCCAGGAAGTGCAATTCCAGGGTGCCGTGCTTTGTGTCTGAATGAAGAAATGGTGCAGCCCAAAGTTCTCCTCTGGGGATGCCAGGAGGAAAAATCCAGAAAGTTCCTGGCACCTTCATCCCATGGGAAAACACGAACCCTTGGCCTGGGAGCAGAACCATGGAATTGTGGAATATCCCAGGCTGGAAGGGACCCCCAGGGACCACCCAGTCCAGCTCCTGGTCCTGCACAGCCCCAAAAATCCCACCCCTGCCTCAGGTCCTTGTCCAAACTCCAAACTCTCCTTGGGCTCTGTCAGCCTTGCCAATAGCAGAATTACATTTTCACTGCAAATTCCCTTCGGAAATTTGGAATTTGGGTCGTCCCCCCAATTCCTCTTTGGCATATTTAAATGAAATCAAAATGCAAAACTGCCCTGGGAGTTTTGCATCCTGTTCGTGCTCGGGGCCTAACTTGATCTGCAAAATTCCTGTTCCATTCTTTCCAGATCCCGAGATGCCCTGGAGTAGTGGAAGAGCCACCTAGGGATGTTAATTGTGGAAAAACTCCGTGGCACCTCCTGGCAGTGATTAGCGCCGGCGCTAATCGCGTCCTGATCAGTCATTAATGACGGATGTTAATACCTGATTTGCATAAGAGCCCCGTGTGAGCACCTCGAGGATCTCAAATTGAACGAGGGCTCGATTAAAAAAAATTATTTGCCTCTGGTCAGGGGGAATTTTTGGTGTCTGAGGTCAGGGAGGGCAGATCCAGGATGTGCCTGCTCAACCCCTTGTGAAAAACACAATTCACCTTTTTAAAATGTTTAAAAGTTTAATAAAAGATAAGCAATAAACAATAAAAAAATCAGAGTTGCAGATGTCTGGGTGCCTGGCCTTCCCACCCCAAAGCACATTTGCCAACAAAGGAGCTTTTCTTTAAAATCAGTAGGCTAATGCATATTCATAAATTTTATATGCGATTTAAACGTTGAATTTAGGTCTTTCTGTTCAAGTTCAACCTTTCTCCTTCACCATTCTATCTCGCAAATAAATCTTGTGGCCTCCCAAATTGCCAAACCCTTGGTAACAGAGGGAATAAATTCTTCCTTTTTGGAGCCGGGTGTCCCTGCTGTTCTCTCTCTTCAGGCATGGTGTGAGGAACTTCTTAATTCCCTTTCCCATTTTGTTTTGAGCTAGTTACTAAAAAGCTACAAACAAAGCATAAGCTAAAGCCTAAAACTGTATTTATCACACTATTAAAATAGATTATATTAATATTAGATATAATAGATATATGACTATATTAAATAGAGCATAACTTTCTAACATAACACCTATAATATTCACTTCAGTATTTGCAAAATGCCAATCATATATTACATATTTATAATGCCCTTCTGGATGCTGAGGACTGTGACCAAATTATTCCCCTTCCATCTGATTTCCTGGAATCCCTGAGGTTGGAAAAACCCTCAGAGGTCCAAATCTTTGACCTTGTTCCCACTTTCCTTTACTGATGTGTTTTCTGTTGGTTCCCAAATGAAGGTGGGAATTATTTGCCACCGAATCTTGGGATTCTTTGGAAGCGTGAAGAAACCTGAATTGAAAAAAAAAAAAAAAAATCAGGGAAAAAAAAAAAAAAAAAGAAAAGAAAAAAAAAAAAAAAAAAAAAAAAAAAAAAAAAGAAAATAAGGAAAAAGAGAATAAATGAATTCCAAGGCAATGAGGGTCTTTGGGTCACCAGAACCTTGTGTTTGGTGACACAAATCCTCCTTTTCCCCCCCCCCGGGATGCTCGGCTGTGTCACATTTTGGGGAGCTGGTCCTGCTTGGGGACACCCTGAGGTCACCGCATCCCCGGGCAAGGTCACCCCGAGGTCCCCGTTCCTGTTCCACCCGCCTTAATGACCTCGTGCCGCTCATTATCGCCCTAATTAGCGATTGAAATTCGCTCGGGGAGATCCGCAGGGGGGTTCCAGGGAAAGGGGCAGGGAACTCCAGCCTCGGAAATTCGGGATGTCCCCGGCAGGGAGGTGAAGGAGGAGAGGTTGGTGAAAATGAGGGCGTTTTGGGGTGACTTGGGGTGGATTTGGTGCGTGGATTCATCCAAAAAAACAAACAAACAAATGAAAAAAAAAAACCAAACAAAAACCCCAACAAACAAACAAACAAAACCCAAAAAACCCACCAAAAAAAAACCCCAAAACCAATAGTTACAGTTGGGTGTGAACACCAGAGGTGTTTGAAGCTCTGCAAGGTGCATCCACAGGTCCAACAGCGATTTTACAATGGAAAATATTCCAATTAAGGGAAAATGTTCCAGTTAAAGGAAAATATTCCAATTAAGGGAAAATATTCCAGTTAAAGGAAAATATTCCAATTAAAGGAAAATATTCCAATTAAGGGAAAATATTCCAGTTAAAGGAAAATATTCCAGTTAAAGGAAAATATTCCAATTAAAGGAAAATAATTCCAATTAAGGGAAAATCTTCCAATTAAGGGAAAAATATTCCAATTAGGGCCACACCAATTTCTCAATGATTGTTTTGCTTTGAGTGAAAGGAGTGTCGACGCCCAGAGGAGCGGAGTTTATTTGGATTTGAGTTCCAGGAAAGCCACCCTTGCTGGGAGACAGCTGAGGCAAATTCCTGCCCCTTAATCCCTGGGGTTTCCTCACAGTTTATCCCTGCTGTGTTATTTATAATGTCATTATTTATAACGTGTCCTTCAGCGGAGCAGAAATGTCCCTTTAGGCCACCTGGGTTTCTCTTGCCAAATGTTTGTGGTTCTTCCAGGCTTCCCCATCCTCACAGGGAATTTTTTTTTTCCCTGTATCCCACCCAAAACTCCTCTCCATCACTCTGAAATCATTTCCCTGTGCTCGGTCCCTGCAGTTCCTGAGGGAAATTCCCTCTCCAGCTTCCCTGGAGGGGCTCTGGACTCTCCACAGCCTCAACATTCCCAGCCTGGATCCAGAGGGAAAAGGCTCCTTATCAACTTTACGGCCTTCTCTGGGTTTAGAAAAGGAAATAAAACGAGCCAGGGTCAGTGGGGCAGGAAAGTGAAAATCTCTGCTTGAAGACCAAACCAACGCTGAGGCCGTGAGACCTCAGTAACTCAATTCCCACCTGCAGGAAGGGCAGGAATGAGTAAAAAAATCAATTTTTTGCAGGCTCCTGTGAGTCTGGCACCTCCTAACAAGGACAAGAACCACCCCCAGGCAGGTGAATCATTCATTGCTCCCCTGTCCCGGGCTGCAACTTTTCCTTTTTAACCCATTCCTCCCTAATGAGCAATTCCTCCATAACCTATAAATAACTAATTCCGATTCCCTTTATTGTCCAACTGGTCATTTAGCGGCTGTTGCAGCGCTCAGCTCATTCCAGGCTGTTTCCCAAGCCGGGGAATGGGTGATGAGGGGGATGAATCACGCCGGGGGGAAACCTTCGCTTATTTTTAAACTGCAAAAAATCGCTTCATTGAGGCTGCCCCGCCTTCCAAAGCCCACGGGATTTGGGTTTTATTTCGGTTCCAAAAATAGCAGCGGCTCTGAAAGCAGGAAAAAAAAAACAAAACAAAACAAAAAACGCGTGGGGGAAAACAAGAACGCACAAGTCAGGCTGGAAACCCCAACACCTGCTGAGCCCAGGGCCGGGATTTGTTTCCCCCAGGAATTCACCCCCGCGTGCTCCTCCCAGCCCTGCAGGCGTTCTCCACGGATTTCTCCTTTCCTTGGCATTCCTCCGGCTCCAGGGATTAATTCAGGACTCCAAACACGCGAGAAAACTGGAGATGCCACCAGACCAGCAGGGAATCCCAGAGGAAAGAGGCGCCAGGACATCAAATCCGAGCTGTGCCCCGTCCCCAGCTTGTCCCCACCTTGGGTGCCACCTCCAGGCTTTCCCTGGGCACCTCCAGGGATGGGGCACCCCAAACCCCCCCGGGCAGCCCCTGCCAAGCCCTGACCCCCCCTTTCCATCAGGAAATTCCTGCTGAATCCAACCCGAGCCTCCTGCCAGGGAGTTGTGCAGGGCGAGGTCCCCCCTGAGCCTCCTTTGCTCCGGGCTGAGCCCCCCCTGAGTTCCCCAGACCCTTCCCCACCTCTGTTCCCTTCTCCGGACCCACTCCAGCCCCTCAAAATCCCTTTTTCCCCATCCTCCTCAACGGGGCAGTGACTGCAAACACCCAGGGCTGCCAGGCTGGCTCAAAAAACCATTTTTATTCATTTGCTGGACAGCAAAGCATCAAAGCAAGAAGGGAACCACTCCCAGCGTCGGCAGAGGAAAGACAAACAGCTCAGAGCTCCTAAAATCGAGAGGTTTCATCCCAAAACCGCTTCACCCTCGGGCAATTTCAGGAGGTTTTGCTTGGAGAGAAGAGACAAAGCTGAGCAGCCACCAGCCCTGGGATGAGCTGGGAGCTGCTGGGCGAGGAGCAAGGAGCATCCCAGGCTGTGCCCTCAGTATTTGGGGTAGGTGGGCAGCTTGCAGATGTTCTTGGTGAGCTGGGGACAGACTGGGGGGCAGTAACGCTGCACTGGGGGGCAGCAGGGCTGCACCGGGGGGCAGTAACGCTGCACCGGGGGGCAGTAACGCTGCACTGGAGCGTAGCAGGGCTGCACGGGGGCACAGCAGGGAGTCACGAAGCTGAACTTCTGCACGGGCTGCATCTGCAGGGAGGAGTGGCAGGAGGGCCCCGAGTCGTGGCAGGAGCTGGAGCGGTGGCAGGAGGAGCGGGAGCGGTGGCAGGAGGACTCGTAGTCGTGGCAGGAGCTGCGGGAGCACATCGTGCTGGCTTCTGGCAGAGCTGCAGGGAGGAGAGAGGAGGCTCTGATTCACACCTTGTACTCCTGACCTTTTCTTTTAAATGTTTTTTTTTCTCTGACATCTCCCCTGAACCGTTTCTCTCCCTTTTTTCCCACCCCCTCGATCCCTCAGTCCCTGCTGGGCTTGCCCTGGGAATTGGGATGGAAATCAGGTCCCTGGGGGTCACTTGGAGCCCTGAGGTTCTGGCAGAGCTGCAGGGAGGAGAGAAAAGGTTTGGATTCACTCCTTATACTCCTGACCTTTTCTTTTTAATGATTTTTTTTCCTGAGGTCTCCCCTGAGCCGTTTCTCTCCTTTTTTTCCACCCACTGAATCCAGGCCTGTGGGTCTGATTTTCTAAGTCTGTCAAGTTTTCAGCCTCTCAGTAGCTGATTTTTCCTTCCCTTGGGAAAAATTCCTTCTTTCAAAGACAGCTCCTGTAAATAACCATTCTATTTTCATAAACATTTCTAAGCTCTCATTACAACCCCTCTGCCAGGTTCTGTTTCTGTTGCTTAACCAATGACAGAGGTGTCAATCCCATGGATCAATAATGTGCATTTTTAGCACAGCGTGTTATAAAAAGGCTGAATGAATTGTAAATAAAACTTCTGATGTTCTCCTGCCTCTGGAGTCAGGCATCTTTATTTCATGTCCTACTGCAACACTCCCCCTCTTTTATTTTTAATTCTATTTTTTCCTGAGGTTTCCCCTGAGCTGTTTCTCTCCTTTTTTTTTTTCACCCACCTCATCCAAACCCAGCACTCCCTGGATCCCTTCTGGGTGTGCTGTGGGAATCAGGGTCTGGAATCAGATCCCTGTAGCTCAATTGGATCTCCAGGAGCCACCAAGCCCCAATCCCAGCAGAGTTTGTGTCACCCCAGGATCCCTCCTGTCACCCCAGGATCCCTCCTGTCACCCCAGGATCCCACCTTTCCCTCAAATCCCTGGGAATCCCTGGGAATCCCTGGGAATTCCCACCCCTCCCTCCCTCAGGAGAGAAACCCCCAAACTTCCCCCAAATCCCAGCTCCCAGGGGATCCATAAAAAACCCCTGGTGGAGTTTTCCTCTCCTCCAGCAGGAACAGAACCGGGCTGTCCTTACCTTCAGCTGCAGGGAGAAGTTTCTGGAAGCGCCTGCGGAGGACGGCACCCAGGGACCTTTTATCCCCTCCCGAGGTTCTGAGGCACCTCCTGACGATGACACCTCAGTTAATTCCGCACTTCCCCCCGTTTCCAGGTGATTCCTAACGCGGGGATTTTTGGGGAGGCAGCTCTCTCCCATTTCCTGGAGGCTGACACCCGGAGTGACGGGCGTTAATTCCTTAATTAGGGACGAGGGACGGCCGGGGCTTGCATCAGGCACGGAAAGGTCTCAAAAACGCTGACTCCTCTCTCCTTTGGGGTGCAGGTGACAGCTCAGGGTTTTAATTTCCTCTGTTGTGCCAAGAGGAAATGGGGCTGCAATTCCCAGGGGTGGCACAAGGCTGGAAAATCCGGCGGGATCTCCTTGGTGGGATGGAGAGGGAGGAAATGCCCCTGATCCTTCACGGCTTGGGGGACTGGGGATGAGCCCATCACAGGTTGTCCCACGTGGATCCAGGTTATTGATGCGTGGGAGCAGGGAAAAACATCTGAGCTCTGCACAAGGTTTGAGGAAATTCAATTTTTCCCATTCCTTGGTTTCTCTTTCCTTCTGTGATCCCTCAGGTTTTGTGTTTTTTTTCACCTGAAGGGTTCAGAGGTTCTGAAGGGTTTGGAGGTTCTGAAGTCTGAGGAAATGCTGGGTTTTGTCACTCCTGGTGGAAATTTGGGCACTAAAATTGGATCTGTGAGGCTGTTTGGCTCAGGGCTTGACGTGTGAGAAGATGGAATTCCTCATCTTGGGGAAATTAAAGCAATTCCCTGAGTGGGGAGGGAAGATCTCCCAAGCTGGGGCTGTCCCACTGCTGTTCTCCAGGCCAAAGGCAGCCAATTCCTGCTGGGGAGTTCTGTGGAGCAAGGGAGGATGGCAGGAATTCCTCAGGGACCTTTGGTGACAGGGGACAAAGTGGGAGCTCTCCTTTCATTTGGAGCATCACATGGAAGCTCCTGTTGGATTTCTGAAGCAGAATTCCCTTCTCAAGCTGCTCTGACTTTCCTGAGCCCTCCCTGCCTCCATCCCCTGCCAGTCTGGGAAGGAATTCCAGGCTCCCAAAGGAAGACCTGCTCCTTCAGTTACTCCTTCTTTGAGTGAGCAAACCAAGTTCAGGCACCCAGGCAGCAAAACCAAGGAATTTCCAAGACAAAGGCAAGGACTAAACACAGAATTCCATGAAAATCTGCTGCTCCAGGGTCGATAAATCAACACAACCCCACTCACCCTTGGCTGGAGCAAGAGGAGCTGGGGGAGCTGAGCGAGGGATGGGCAGGGATGTTGGATTTTTCTCCTTCCCAAAGCATTGTCCTGGGAATTGGGCACCTTTTGGCAATGCTGACACAAACCCCCATGTCCATATTTACCTCCTGTGCCTCGTTTTTAGCATTTCTGACTCAACAAGGTCAGGGAATGCAAAAAAAACCAAAAAAAAAACCCCAACCACGACTTTTTCCTCAGAGTTTTAACAAGCAAAGAATTTCCCAACCTGCTTAGAAAGGCATTTTAGAGGCTGCTGCATATTTCAGTGGCAAAAAAAATGCATTTATCCCTGGAGTTATTAAGGTGATTTGTGGTTGGGTAACTGGGATTGCATCAATCCCAGGAGGGTTGGCTCCTTCCCCACGCTCTGCCCCTGCCCCTCCGTGGCAGAGTCACCCCTTGACTGATGGGTTTGGCTTCCCTTGACACAAGGGGAAAATAATTAATGTAATTAAGAGCCACAGCTCCCAGGGACTTCATTAGAGGGAGGTCCTGGTGACTGCCTGGGACCTGACGCCAAAGGGATGTCCTCAGTTGTCCCCCAATCCCAATTTTTTCCCCATTTTCCATTTGCCAACCATCAGCTGGGGTTTTTTTTTTGTTTTTTTTTTTCTGTTTGTGCCTGTCCATATTTTCCTGTCCACGTTCACTCCTGGATGGAGGGGGTTTGGAATCCTCAGCAGGAAGGGTTTGTGTGAGGGTTTTGCCCATTTCCAACCTGATTTCAACTGCAAATCTCCGTGGGGTTCAGTTTTATTTAGGTTTTGCCATTTTGATTCATTTTTGCTCTTTGCTTCTGAGCTTCCCTCAGAGCAGCCCCAGGTTTTAGGACCATAAAATGAGTGATTGTCCCTTTTCCATGACTTTTATCCAGTTGAGTGCCACAGGAACAACTCAGAGGTTGGGGAATGAATGATCTTCAGGGTCCCACCCAAACCATTTTATCATTTTTATTTATCTGTCAGGCCATGGTTCAAAAGATTTTATGAAAATCTTCTCGAGCCAATCCTTGCTTGGGGAAATCCGGAGTTTTCTGGAAGCTGTGATGGAGAAATTCTCCATCTGGCCTGAGCAAAACTCCTTTTTGGGGGAGGCCCTTGAGTCAATTCCCCGTCAGGCAGGAGGAATCCAAGGGATCAGGGAATGATTTGGGTTGGAAGGGACATTAAAGATGCTCTCATTCAGCACCCAGAGTTATTAATTCAAGCTGAGTCTGCTTGCTGGGCTCCTGGGGAAGCTGAGGCAGCCACAGAGCCTGTTCTGGAACCGGTGTCTCAGCTGGGCTGGGAGATAAGGAAAGTCTGAGGTTGTCAGAAATCCAGGGAGATCTCACACTCAAGTGCCTGCAATTGCCACTGGAAACAGCAATTTGGAGCTGGGTGAAAGGAGGAGGGTTGGGAAAACACACAGATGCTTATTTGCATTTATTAGACACCTGAAAGTGTTTGTGAGTCAGAGCAAAGGAGGTGTGAGGAGCTGCTGAGGAGAGGATCCAGGCAGGATCCAGGAGGGAAATCCTGGGATGGGATGGATGGGATGGGATGGGATGGGATGGGATGGGATGGGATCCATGGGATCCATGGGATGGGACCTTGAGGATCCCCAGTGCCATCCCCACCCCTTCCCACCATCCCAGGTGTCCCAGGGCACTTCCATGGAATCCCCCTGTCCCCTCACCACCCTCCTGGGAACGATTCCTTCTGGATGTAAATGTATAAATGCACGTTCTGTATATCTGTATATGTGAATAAACAGGGTGCAGATGAGCTCCCTGAGCCCTCACCTGCTCCAGAAAGGTCTCTGGAATTGCTGGCTTTTATTATTTTGAAATTTTAGGCACATTTTGTTGTCATCTTGAGGAGGAAAAGCACGAGAAGTGGTGACCAAGAAGTCAGAGGTAACAATTACTCCACAGAGAAAAAGATCAGAAAAACGAACAGACCATGAACCTCTTTTTTCTTTTTCACTTTTGCAAATCAAATTTTATTATTTTTGGGGGGGAGGAAAAGCAGCAAAGGATCACCCCCAGCTTTGTGGAAAGCCACCCAAGCTGGGTCCGAGAGAATGAAACCAAACAAGAGCAAAACCAGGGACCAAACTCTAATGGTGAGGATCAAATTAAAAACGTGAATAAAGAACCACCAATCCAGGATTCAGGCAGGGAGAACGCCCCAGGCAGGAGCCACCCTCAGTATTTGGGGTAGGTGGGCAGCTTGCAGGTGTTCTTGGTGAGCTGGGGACAGACTGGGGGGCAGTAACGCTGCACTGGGGGGCAGCAGGGCTGCACCGGGGGGCAGTAACGCTGCACCGGGGGGCAGTAACGCTGCACTGGAGCGTAGCAGGGCTGCACGGGGGCACAGCAGGGAGTCACGAAGCTGAACTTCTGCACGGGCTGCATCTGCAGGGAGGAGTGGCAGGAGGGCCCCGAGTCGTGGCAGGAGGAGCGGGACTCGTGGCAGGAGGAGCGGGAGCACATCGTGCTGGCTTCTGGCAGAGCTGCAGGGAGGAGAGAAAAGGTTTGGATTCACTTATTGTACTCCTGATATTGTCTTTCTAATGATATTTTTTTTCTGACATCTCCCATGAACCATCTCCCCTTTTTTTTTTTTCACCCCCTGGATCCCTCAGTCCCTGCTGGGCTTGCCCTGGGAATTGGGATGGAAATCAGGTCCCTGGGGGTCACTTGGAGCCCTGGGAACACAAGATGCTGGGGTTTTGGCAGAGCTGGAGGGAGGAAAGAGGAGGTTTGGATTCACTTCTTGTACTCCTGACCTTTTCTTTTTAATGATATTTTTTCCTGTGATCTCCCCTGAACCGTTTCTCTCCCCTTTTTTTCATCCCCTCGATCCCTCTGGATCTGCTGGGCTTGCCCTGGGAATTGGGATGGAAATCAGGTCCCTGGGGGTCACTTGGAGCCCTGGGGTTCTGGCAGAGCTGCAGGGAGGAAAGAGGAGGCCCTGATTCACTCCTTATACTCCTGGCCTTTTCTTTTTAATGATTTTTTTTTTCCTGAGATCTCCCCTGAACCTTTTCTCTCCTTTTTTTTTTTTTTTAACTGCCTCATCCAGACCCAACCCCCAGTTCAGTCCTGCTGGATCTGCTGGGCTGTGCCCTGGGAATTGGGATGGAATCAGGTCCCTGGGATCAGTTGGAGCCCTGGGAATTCATCATGCTGGGGTTGTGGCAGAGCTGCAGGGAGGAGAGGGAACGGTCACAGCAGGCACCAACCCATAAAAATTCGCCCTGGGATTCCCCATTTTGTTCCTAATTTCTTCAGGGGTGAGGAATTAGGGTCAGGGTTCTTGGGAGGTGCTTTAATCCCTCACTAATCCCAGAAGATTTTATGGATGGGGCTTGATTTCCAGAGAGAAATTGGCCCAAACCTCCATTTCCCAAGAGCAGCTCCAGGCCCTCTGGTTCCTCCTGCCTGGAAACCTCCCAGTCCCTTTTCCTTTTTCCCTTTTCCCCTCTGTCTGTATTTTTTTACCCTTTCTGCTGTTTTTGGTTTGGTTTGAGCCTCTGCTCAAGGCCTTTCTTGTCATTTTTTTGTTATATTTTCATCTCGTGGGTAAGAAGAGCTTGGTCTCCAGCAGGACCAAGATCCAGAGGTGAGGAGGGAGCCTCCAACCCTCCAACTCTACCCAAACTCCTGGGAAAAACCTCCAGTTCCCTAAAGGAAAACCGGGATTTTTCCAAGTCCTAGTCGAAAGGGGAAGGAAAAATTGAAGGGGAAAATTAAAAATATTGGACTCACCCTTCAGCAGTGAGGACGGAGCTGTTTTGGAGCAGAGCAGGGAGTGAAGAAAACTGGGATGGGAAAGCTTTTATACTTTTCCACGGGGTTATCTGGGACATGAGGCATCCCTAATTACAGATCCCAGCCCATTTCTATCCACTGTGTTCAGCTTCCCGTGTTTCCCCTTTGATGCTCTGTGCTTTTAGCATTGTCATTATTAACAGCTCGTTAATTCCTTCGCCTCCCTGTGAAGGAGATTGGAAGGAATTTCACGTGAAGTGACGCCAGCCCTGATGGATCTGCTCGAGGACCAGGCAGGTGAGGTGTTTGTAATCCTGAAATTCCAATTCCTCGGGGTCACGGGGACCAGCAGCTCCACCTGATCGACCTCCATCAAAAATAATGGGTGTTAATCCCTGAGGATTAGGTTTGGGGCAGGAATACTCCAGGGGAATTGCCCAATGGGGCCGGATATCCCAGTGGGGGATTTGTATAAGCCCAAATCTGTCACTGGTGAGTCCAGCCTGCCTGTGCCCTGTGACACAGCAAGGACTTCTCCTGCAGGTGCTCCATGGGGTCACAGACCTGCCCCAAATCTGCCCCAGGGTGGGTTCCTGTCCATGGGGTCACAGACCTGCCCCAAATCTGCCCCAGGGTGGGTTCCTGTCTGTGGGGTCACAGACCTGCCCCAAACCCATCCCAGGGTGGGTTCCTGTCTGTGGGGTCACAGATTCTGCCCCAGGGTGGGTTCCTGTCCATGGGGTCACAGACCTGCCCCCCAAACCTGCTCCTGCCCCAGTCCTGCTCACCCTCCCAGACATTTTTTGGTTCTTTTCCCCTCTGATTTTCCTCGGAATGTTTTATTTTAGCTGGGACACAGCTCTGCTGGGGCTGTCCTGCTCCCAGCACTTCAGGGATGAGTTCAGGGATGATGGGGCAGGGATGAGGGACACAAACCCTGTGAGGTAGGAGACACTTCAGGACCTGGATTTTCCCCTGAATCACGAACCTTGGTGTTCCATGGGTACAACTCATGCCCATCTGACCCATCCATTACAAATTCTTGTCCCATCAAAGCAGGAATGTGTCACCACTGGGGTGGCACAAGGGATTAGGTGTGAGGCACCAGGGATTTGGGGTGATGCTCTCCTGACTCACAGGGATCCCTCAAACTGCTCCCTGCCCTGCTTGGTTATCCCAGGGCACAGAACAAACCCTGAACCCTTCCCTGCCTGGATTTTGGGGGGATTTTTGGCCACGTGTGGGAGGAGATTTGTGAGAGAGGTGAGGAGGGAAAAATGGGAAAAAAGGAAAAATAAGGTGTCAGGTGTAAATATCAGGAGCTGAGGGCAGGAAACAAATTCAGAAATGCAGAGCCCTCGTTCCCCAGGAGTGGCTGAAGGTGGAAACTTCCAGCTCCATGAAGAAACTGCCACTGACTGAGGGGGTTTCAGTAATTTTCAGTCAATGTTCCTGAATATTTACAGGAAATTCTCCACAGGCTCTGTGTGCCCACAGCTGCCTCAGCCAGCCTGAGAGCAGAGACTTTCCCTGGAATATTTCTCTGCAGGGATTCAGCACCGTGGGCCTGATTTTTCTGAGCCTGACAATTGCCAGCTCTCCCCATATGAAACTTTCAAGTTTTCCTTTTTTTCCAAAACAACTTTGTGTAAACAATGTTTTCCCTTCCATAACAATCCCTCTCCCAGGTGTTGTTTCTGTTATTTAACCAATGACAGAGGTGTCAATCCTATGCACCAATAATGTGCATTTTTAGCACAACGTGTTATAAAAAGGCTGCAGGAATTGTAAATAAAGCTTCTGATTTTCTTTTGCTTTCGGAGTCAAACTTCTTTATTTTGTGTCCAGCAAGGACACAGCACCTTCTCTGCTTTGTGGGAGGGCGAGGTGGGGACAATTTCCTGCTGCATTCCTGCAGCCTTTCCTGCTGGATTCCTGCAGGATTCCTGCAGCCTTTCCCGCAGCCTTTCCTGCTGGATTCCTGCAGGATTCCTGCAGCCTTTCCTGCAGCCTTTCCTGCTGCATTCCTGCAGCCTTTCCTGCTGGCACTGCTCTGTGGTGTCCCCATGCCAGGCTGTCACCATCCCCTGATGTCCTGTGCCAGGCTGGCACTGCTCTGTGCTGTCCCCATGCCAGGCTGGCACCATCCCCTGATGTCCCCGTGCCAGGCTGGCACTGCTCTGTGGTGTCCCCGTGCCAGGCTGGCACTGCTCTGTGGTGTCCCCATGCTGTCCCCATGCTAGGCTGGCACCATTCCCTGATGTCCCCGTGCCAGGCTGGCACCACTCCCTGATGTGGAATCAGCAGGAATTTCCTGATGGGAAGGGGGGCTCAGGGCTTGGCAGGGGCTGCCCAGGGGGGTTTGAGTGCCCATCCCTGGAGGTGCCCTGGGCTGGGTGAGGAGGTGAGGATCGGGCACAGCTTGGACTCAAAGGTCTCAGGGAGCTTTTCCAACCTCGGTTACTCCGGGATTTCCCCCAGGGAACACCGGCTCTTGATGGGATTTCCAAAGCAGGGAGAGTTCCCTGGCAGAAAAGTCCAACCCCTCCCCAAATTCTGCATTTTGAGGGGTCAGGAGGGGCCCCGAGCCTGACGCGCTCCTTGCTCTGCTGGAATCCTCCTGTTTGTGGAAATCAGGGATCTCCAGAATTCCCTGGAGCCTTCCCTGTGCTCCCCAGCCAGGAACAGACTCCAAACCCTCCCCAGGGAGCCTGGGAGGGTCCGGGGCTCCGAGCCCAGGGATTTCAGAGGCGCTGATGTGCACGTCCAGCCCCAGGCACCCTCTGAGATCACCCCAAGGTGTGGGCACTGCCGGGCTGAGCCATCCCAGCCACTGGAATGCCACGGGGAGGGGCGGGAGCAGCTCAGACAGGCCCGGGAATGATGCCAAAGATAAGGAAAAAACCAGTGGAAAAACACCAGGACGCCAAGGCTTGAGATGAGCTTTAGGTTTTAATATCACACCTTTGCTACAGGAGCAGGGAACGAAGAGATGGGAATTCCCAGCCGGGGGAACAAATCCCAATTCCACCGCGCTAATGCCACTCTGGGGTTCTCAGGATGAAGGGCAGGGATGCAGGGATGAGGCAGGGCCTGTCCAAGCTCGGGGGACAGGGTTGGGGGGACAGGAACAGCTTCAAGGGAGGGGGGGCTCCCCTCATTTCTGCTGCTGCTGCGGCGGCCACTGCACCGGCTGCTTGACCTGCTGCTGCTGCTGCTGGCACGGCACCTGGGCCACCTGGGCCACCTGGGCCACCGGGGCCGCGGGGCACTGCGGGGTCAGCACCACCACGGGGGTGACGTCGGGCACCGGGGTCACCTCGTGACAGGAGCGCTCGCTGTCGTGACAGGAGGAGCCGCCCCCGTGGCAGGAGGAGCTGTCGGAGCCGTGGCAGCCGCGGTTCTCCCGGGAGCACATCTCGGAGCTGGAGAGACGGGAATGCTGGCGAGGAGAGGAGCTTGGAGTTAGAGGAGGGGAGGGCACCGGTGCTGGCTGCTTCCCAGGCCAGTTTGCCCAGTTTGGGGTTTGGTTCCTGAGGTGCCTGGACCATCTGGACACCCTCGGGAGTGCCCACAGTAGCCCTGGCATCTTTCTGCTGGGCTCCAGAGCTGCTTCCCTGCTATTCCTTGAGTTGTTCCCTTGCTATTCCCTGAGTTGTTTCCCTGCTATTCCTTGAGCTGCTTCCCTGCTCTTCCTTGAGTTGATTCCCTTGCTATTCCCTGAGTTGTTTCCCTGCTATTCCCTGAGTTGATTCCCTGCTCTTCCTTGAGTTGTTTCCCTGCTATTCCCTGAGTTGATTCCCTGCTATTCCCTGAGTTGATTCCCTGCTATTCCCTGAGTTGATTCCCTGCTCTTCCCTGAGTTGATTCCCTGCTCTTCCCTGAGTTGATTCCCTGCTATTCCTTGAACATTTCCCTTCTGAGTTTTTGAGCCATTTCCCTTTTCTTCCTTGAGTAATTTCCCTGCTCTCCCTGAGCCATTTCCCTGTTATTTTTTGAGCCATTTCCCTTTTCTTCCTTGAGCCACTTCCCTGCTATTTTTGGAGCCACTTCCCTGCTATTTTTGGAGCCACTTCCCTGCTATTTTTGGAGCCTGCTCTCCCTTGGCTGCATCCTGGGATGCTCCCGGAGGAGCAGCTGCTCTGTGTGATGCTGGGACATCCCACACCAGCAAGAGGCATCTTGGCAAGAATCCCAAAAATCTCGTAGCCTCCAGGGGCCCTGGCACAGCCAGGACTGGTGGCAGAGCCCCGGGAAAAATCCAATTCCAAAGGCAGGTGCCCAAAATAAAGACGAATTCCTGCGCCTTCCTCCCTCCAGGCCAAATTTCCTGGGCCTGAGGAAAATCCTCTGTGCACATCCCAACCTTTTCCAAGGGATTTCAGGGAGGCTGAGCTGGAGGAGGATCCTGTTGCTCCTTCCTCTCTCCATTCAAATCCACCTCCTCTGCTCTTCCCTGAATTTCTTCAGGGAGGTTTTAATACTTTCAGCTCCTGAATGTTTTCCAAAGGAGCTTAATAAAGGAGTCAGGCTTATAAATGCAATTAAAATTCCCAGCTTAACCCCAAGGTTCCTTATGAAAGATCAGCCTGCTGTCTCTCATTCATCCCCAGATCCCATTGTTCATTTCCAGTTTGTCCTCTGGATCCTGGAAAGCACCAGAACAACCCAAATACAACTACAGGTAATGAACCCCACTTCTCAGCACAGGCAATGCTGATTTTTGGGAGCACAGAGCCGAGGGTTTGGCTCTCAGCAACCCCAGGAAATGCCCACAAAGCAAAGCTCAGGGAATTCTCATCAGAATTAAAGTTCAGCGATGGAGCAGGGACTCACCTGGGCTGTGAAGGCTCTGGAGGAGGAGTGCAGCCGAGTGAATGAGCTGCTCTCCCCTCCGAGGACTTTTATACAGTTCCCAAGTCCCTTCCTGAAAATGCAATAACCCCCCCGGGGGCAAAGATGACCAAAGGTATTTACAAAACAGCCCCACCCCTAATTACCCACCACCTTCAAAAGCTCCTTCCACCCCATTTCTCTGATTGACTTGTCAGGCTCTGATTGTCTTCCTGCTCTTACACAGATTTAATTGCAGCCTGGCCCTGGCCGGCTGGGAGTGAAAACCGTGTGGGTGGCTGGGCTGTCTCACCCTCACGGCACGATGAGTTCTTCGGTTGCAAAACGGGTGGCAAAGGTGGTGAGTTTTGGGGTTCCTGTCCTCCCAAAACCTCTCACCCCGAGTCTGGCAGGAGGGAGAGGTCTCAGTGCCCAGTCCTCCCCGACTGGTCCTGGCAGGAATGAGCTCTTGTGGGGAAAAAAACCCACAGCTTTTGGGTCCTCTCCGTGAAAAAAATGGTGAATTCTTAGAAAGTCCCGGTGGGAAAACGTCTTTAAAGTCTTGGAAAATGTCTTTAAAGTGGTTTTCACCCCGTGAGAAACCTGCAGGCAGCAGAACTGAGCTGAGGGTCCCGTCCCTGATGGGGTCATCACCCAAAGGGACCAAACCAGGGTGAGGAATCTGTGGCCACTGTGGGAGGCTCTGGCTGGGAAGGGACCTGGCAAAGCCAGCTGGTGGCACAGGTCACTTCTGGAGGTGTTGGCTTCTACCTGTGAATTCCCCCAAAAATGTGATGAGGTTCTCTCAGTATGAGGGAGGATTTCTTCCAGTGGAGGGTGGCAGCTGCCCAGGGAGGGTCTGGAATGCCCAAGCCCCTTTGGAGTCATCCCAAACCCTCCTGGACGTGTCCCTGTGTCACCTGCTCCAGGTAACCCCGCTCCCCTGCTGTTCTGGGCTGCTGTGATTCCTGGGATCAGGGATTCTGACGTTCTGTGATTCCCACCTGTGTCCCTCTACTCCCCACCTCATTTTCTGGCTGTTCCACCACCCCTGACAGAATCACCACCAAATTGTCACAGCAGGACACGAAATAAAGGTGTTTGACTCCAGTTCAAAGGCAGGAGAGAATCAGAAGCTTTATTTACAATTAATTTTTATAACACGCTGTGCCAAAAATGCACATTATTGATCCATAGGATTCACACCTCTCTCATTGGTTAAGTAACAGAAACAACACCTGGCAGAGGGATTGTTATGGAAAGGAAAACATTGTTTACTTGGAAATGTTACGGGAAAGGGTGATTATTTACACTGAGTTGTTTGGGAAAAGGAAAAGTGTTGAAAATTTCCCTTGGGAAGAGCTGGCAGTTCCCAGGCTCAGAAATATCAGACCCACCACCAACTCCCATCGCTGACATTTTTTTCCTGGCCAACCCCGAGATGCCCCACACCGAATTTCTCCTTGAAAATTTCCATTTCCCTCACCTTTTCCTCTGCTTTATTTCACGGGAAGCGGGGACCTGCGGGAAGCTCTTGTGCAAACCCTGGCAGCCCTGAGTAAGCCGTGAGTAAAACGCTGGCTCAGAGACCACGAGCTCCCCACGCATCCCCAGCCCCGCCGGCTCTTCCCCGGGGCGGGATGGGAGCACCAGAGCCGGGGGATGGAGCAATCCTGGCTGCAACCGCGGCTTCGCAACAGCCCCGGCGCCTCATTTCCCTCCCGGTGCCTCATTTCCCCTCCCTGTTCCCCATTTCCCCTCCCTGTTCCCCATTTCCTCTCCCTGTTCCCCATTTCTCCTCCCGGTGCCTCATTTACCCTCCTGATTCCTGATTTTCCATCCCTGTGCCTCATTTCCCCTCCTGGTTCCTGATTTTCCATCCCAGTTCTGCATTTCCCCTCCTGGTTCCTGATTTTCCATCCCAGTTCTACATTTCCCCTCCTGGTTCCCAATTTCGCCTCCTGATTCCTGATTTCCCTTCCTGTTTCCTCATTTTTCCTCCCCATTTCCCATTTCCCCTCCCCATTTCCCCTCCCATTTCCCCATTTCCCCTCCAGATTCCTCATTTTCCATCCCAGTTCCACATTTCCCCTCCTGATTCCTGATTCCCCCTCCCATTTCCCCATTTCCCCTCCAGATTCCTCATTTTCCATCCCAGTTCCACATTTCCCCTCCTGATTCCTGATTCCCCCTCCTGTTTCCCCATTTCCCCTCCCCATTCCTCATTTCCCTTCCCATTTCCCCTCCCGTTTCCCCACTTCCCCTCCCGTTCCCGTTCCATGGAATTCCAGCAGGACTCCCGATGCGTTTTCCCTGGTTTTCCACCCTCCCATATCCCCTGGAGCCGGGGGTGGCTCCCGTTCCCTATCACTGGAACAATTCCTGGAGTTTCTCTGCAGAGGCGCCAGCGGGAGGCTTTGATCCAGGAGCAGATCCCTGCTCAGCGCTCACCAAGGAGAGCGGCTGGGTTTAACAAGCTCTGACAGGCTCGGGATGAGCCCTGGCTTATCAGAGTCGGGAATGAGCCCTGGCTTATCAGAGCTGGGGATGAGCCCTGGGTTTTCAGAGTCGGGGAAGGG
>WEIU01017469.1:2101-13097 GCA_013389925.1 Aegithalos caudatus | reverse complement strand
GAGCCCTGTGTTATCTGTGTTATCAGAGCCGGGAATGAGCCCTGTGTTATCAGAGCCGGGAATGAGCCCTGTGTTATCACTTTTTGGGATGAGCCCTGTGTTATCTGTGTTATCAGAGCCGGGAATGAGCCCTGTGTTATCACCTTTTGGGACGAGCCCTGTGTTATCTGTGTTATCACTTTTTGGGATGAGCCCTGCCTTACCCGAGTTCCTATCCCAGTTCCTCAGAGGATGACTGCTCCCGGCGCTGTTGCACAAGGAGAGGGGAGGAACCCTCGCCGTGCCAGGGATAAAACCCAGCCCGGGACCCATCCCAGGCTCGGGTTTGAGCTGAGCTCTGAGCTCAGCCCCGGCTCCTCGTGTCCAAACCTCGGGGTGCAAACCCTGCTCACCCCGGCTCTGTTAAATATTGAACCGTCCAAACCTGGGGAATGCCCTTTGGTTGGAGCCTCAAGAGCCAGGGAACAAGAAATGGATTTTTTAAAGGTTTTTTCTCTTTTCTTCCTTTTGGGAGGAACTGAAATTTTGAGGTGGTTTTTGCTCAGTTGGATAAACACAAATATTTGAAGGGTCCGGGATTGGTTTTCTGAAATTCTCTGCTTCTGGAATTCTCCTCTCAAAATTTTCCTCGCTCCTTTAATGAAGGAAGGAAAACCACAGAAATATCAATAATGAAGTGGTGGGGTTTAGAAACAGAATTAAAAGCAGATAAATGATAACGCTGCCTAATTTTAGAATGGAATTTAATAGGGCTGGTGACAAAATCTCGTGTAATTGTCCCCACATCATTATCTTACAACACTTTATGTGTGAAGCATCCTGGTGACATCAAACACGGCTTCAGTGCTCATTTGGCTCTTTGGCATTTCAGGGCAAAGTTTTCTGGCTTTTTACTGAGTTGAAAGGGTCAAAAATCCCCCCACGGTGGGTGAAAGCAGAATGATAAAAACCAAAAAAATCTGCTTTTGTATCTCCCTTTTAAACGGACACACATCCATGTGGGCGTCGCTTTCTTTTTTTTTTTTTTTTTTTTTTTTTTTTTCCTTCCTAACAAATATTCGGATGAGTCAAACGAGCCGAGAGAAGAATCCCGGCAGATTAAATGTTGGGCAAACCCCAACTTTGCCCAAGCAGAGCTGGAGCCGTCCTCTCCCCGTGCCTAATTTGGGGTCTGATCCCATCGGAGAAGGACGGGAACAGGTTCTGGGGAGGGAGCCAAGGAGCTCCGCGGGGTTGCCTCATGCAGGAGGCTCTGCCCGCTCGGGGTTTCGCCATCCCCGGCAATTTCTGAGGGCAGGAGCAGGGAATTGCTGCCAGGTAAACAACGTTTCACTGCCGGGGTAAACAATAATCAGCGGGAAATCCCCCGGGAGAGGGGCAGAGCCGGGCAGCGGCTCCTCCCTGGGGTGGGAGCAGCATCCCTGCCGCTGTTTTACACCGCAACCACACGAGACTTCGAGATACAGGAGGCTAAAAATGACTCTTTAATTTAGGGGTGCGTTTCCCTTCTACGCTGTTTCACACAGAGCAATTTCATTGGTGAAACAAAAGGCAAAACCTTTTCAATCACATCGGTCAAACCAGAGGGACATCGAGAAGGAATTCTTCCTGTGAGAATGACACAGGTACAAAAACATTCCCAATGTTTGCAGAACTTCCCAGGAGGGGTCCTGCCAAAGTGGCAGGGAAAAGGAGTTTAGAAATCAGCTTTTAGGGTTTGGAATGTGGCTTTAGGGTATGGTAATGCGGCAGATCTCATAGGCTGTATGCAAATTCTATAGGAGTTGTGCCTTTTACTGGTTGTAAATGAGAATACTCAACACAGAAAAAGATAAAATGTGACAGGAAATTTTCTCCCTTTTGGGCACGCTTCAAGCTGCGGCTGGCAGCTTTAGCAAAGCTCTTGCACCCAGGACTGATGGAACAAACTCCACATTCCAGGAGCTGCCCTGGAGCCCGGAGCTCTCCCCCAACGCTGTCCCCACCACACGGGGACACCCCAGGGATGTGGGAGAGGCTCCAGGGCCGCTCACTTTTTCTGGATGGGGGGGACCCACTGGGGGCTCTGCTTGCACTGCTGGCTCTTGATGGGGGGCACGACCACGGGGCATTTCTGCTGCACCACCTGGGCAGCGGGGGCCAGCTCAGGGCCTGGCATTGTCCCTGCCCCATATCCCTGCCCTGTTCCATATCCCATCCCTGCCCCATATCCCATCCCTTCCCCATATCCCTGCCCTGCCCCATATCCCAGCTCTGCCCCGTAATACCCCGAGCTCTCAGCGACCCCTCCGGTGCTCAGGGGTGCTGTGTACCCATACCCCGCTCCCTCAACCCTTCCCAAACCCCCCGGGTGATAAATGGACCCCCCGGCCCCCAAATCCTCACCCCTGTACCCCATCCCCACCCCGGGGCCGTAAACCGGCGCCGTCCCCGCTGTGAGCTCCCAGCCCGACGAGGCTCCAGCATCCCTGGAGACCACCAGGGAGCCGTGGGTGTCACAGGAGAAGCTCCCGGAGATGCTGAAGGGGGCCGGGGCTGGCGGGGGAGGGCAGGACGAGGCTCGGCGGCCGTAGGTGATGGAGCTTTCCCGGTCGCAGGAGAAGGAGGCGCGGCCGCGGCGGCCGGAGAAGGAACCGGAGCAGAAACCGCCGTGGCTCAGGGAGATCTCCCGGCTGTAGCCCCGGTTCCTCCGGGAGCATTTCCGTCGGAGAAAGTGGTAAATCTGGGGGAAAAAAAGGGAAGGAAAACACCTAAAGTTACCCCGTTTCGTTTTGTGGGAGCATTTCCGCCGGAGAAAGTGGTAAAGCTGGGGGAAAAAAAAGGGAGGAAAACATCCAAAGTCACCCCGTTTCATTTTGTGGGAATATTTCTGATGGAGAAAGTGGTAAGATTGGGAAAAGAAAGGGAAGGAAAACATCCAAAGTTGCCTGGTTTTGTTCTGTGGGAACATTTCTGCTGGAGAAAATGGTAAAGCTGGGAAAAAAAGGGAGGGAAAGCATCCAAAGTCGCCCCATTTCATTTTGTGGGAAGATTTCTGCTGGAGAAAATGGTAAAGCTGGGAAAAAAAAGGGAGGGAAAGCATCCAAAGTCGCCCCATTTCATTTTGTGGGAAGATTTCTGCTGGAGGAAGGGGTAAAGCTGGAAAAAAAAAGGGAGGGAAACACCCAAAGTCGCCCCATTTCTCTTTGTGGGAATATTTCTGCTGGAGGAAGTGGTAAAGCTGGGAAAAAAAGGAAAGGAAAAGGCCCAAAGTTTCCCCATTTCCCTTCGTGTTTGTGGGAGGTGCTGGGTGGTGAGGCCGGGAAAGCTTGGCCAGGGACTGGGGCAATTCCAGGATTTGGAACAGGAGCTCCTGAGCTGTTAAAAATCATGGAATTCTGGGGTGGTTTGTGTTGGAAAAGGCCTTAAAGCTCATCCAACTCCACCCCTGCCATTTGCAGGGATGCCCTCTGCTAGGCCAGGCTGCTCCAAGCCCCCGTTCTTCAAATCCAAGGATATCTGGGCTCTTCCTGGGAGAGCTTTCCTCTTTCTACTTCAGTTTCCAAAGAGAATCCAAAAGCTGAAATGTATTCTGAATCCAAAATCAGAAACAAGAAATCTGAAATATATTATTTTCCCATTCTAATGAGTGCCATGGTTTTTCCCCCCTCACTTTCATGTCCACAGAGCTGCAAAAATACCAAAAATCGTCCTCGTTTCTGCTTCTTGGTTGTTCAAGTTTCCACCCTGGCAGCCCCAAAAATCCATTTATAGAAGGTGGCTGGCCCAGACACAGAGGCTCATGGCCATTCTGAGGTGCAGCTCAGGGTTGTTATTAATTAATATCAAAATTGTGTCCTGCACATTCAAACAGGCTGGTTATTAATTAATATAAAATTGTGTCCTGCACATTCAAACAGGCTGGTTATTAATTAATATAAAATTGTGCCCTGCACATTCAAACAGGCTGGTTATTAAATAATATAAAAATCGTGTCCTGCACATTCAAACAGGCTGGTTATTAAATAATATAAAAATCGTGTCCTGCACATTCAAACAGGCTGGTTATTAAATAATATAAAATTGTGCCCTGCACATTCAAACAGGCTGGTTATTAAATAATATAAAAATCGTGTCCTGCACATTCAAACAGGCTGGTTATTAAATAATATAAAAATTGTGTCCTGCACATTCAAACAGGCTGGTTATTAAATAATATAAAACTGTGTCCTGCACATTCAAACAGCCTGGTTATTAAATAATATAAAACTGTGTCCTGCACATTCAAACAGCCTGGTTATTAAATAATATAAAACTGTGTCCTGCACATTCAAACAGCCTGGTTATTAAATAATATAAAACTGTGTCCTGCACATTCAAACAGCCTGGTTATTAAATAATATAAAACTGTGTCCTGCACATTCAAACAGCCTGGTTATTAAATAATATAAAACTGTGTCCTGCACATTCAAACAGCCTGGTTATTAAATAATATAAAACTGTGTCCTGCACATTCAAACAGCCTGGTTATTAAATAATATAAAACTGTGTCCTGCACATTCAAACAGCCTGGTTATTAAATAATATAAAACTGTGTCCTGCACATTCAAACAGCCTGGTTATTAAATAATATAAAACTGTGTCCTGCACATTCAAACAGCCTGGTTATTAAATAATATAAAACTGTGTCCTGCACATTCAAACAGCCTGGTTATTAAATAATATAAAACTGTGTCCTGCACATTCAAACAGCCTGGTTATTAAATAATATAAAACTGTGTCCTGCACATTCAAACAGCCTGGTTATTAAATAATATAAAACTGTGTCCTGCACATTCAAACAGGCTGGTTATTAATTAATATAAAATTGTGCCCTGCACATTCAAGCCCACAAAGTTTGTGCCAGCCCCACCACAAACCCCTCCGTGTTTTTACCCTTCTCATCCCTCTGCAGCCCGGTCTGGTTCCCTGATTTCACCTTTTTTTTCCCCAAGATTTGGATCCAGAAAGGAGCAAGAGCCCACCCAGCTCCCCAGGACTTGGCTCGGGCAGAGGGGTCCTGCTGCCAGCACGAACCAAGCTCTCAAATGAGCTGCACCCCATGCTCAGAAAAGTGATAAAATCCCATAAAAACCCCCAGACTTACCCTCTTCAGCCATCGGAAGCACATTTAGAAGGTAAAAGCCGACGGAATGAGGAGCTTTGGCAGCCTCGGGACAATTTATACGGCGTTTAACGTGGATGGGAAGTGAGACACCCTCGGGAATGAGAAGGATTTATTTACCAAACTGCGATTTCAGTGTTTGCTTTGACAGCCGATACATATCTCCCTTCACACCGCTCATTTTCGCTGCTCTTAATTGTTACTTCTGCTTAATGAGCCTATTCCTGTGCCCCTGCTCTGGGCTACGCAGGAATCCTCCGGCCCCGGGAGGGGAGGGTGGGGATGCGGCTGGAGAAGGCACCGGGAGCCCGGGAATTCCGGGGAGCAAGGGGGGGACAAATCCTCACCGTGCTCTGGTGACGATCCCGGTCCCTCCCGCAGCTCCCTGGTGGCTCCAGGGAAAGGGTTTTATTTATATTTATATTTTTTTTTCCCCCCCGAGGAAAGCGTTTGCATACGAAGCAGAAATGTGGTTCGCAGTGATTGATGCCCCGAGTGGGAATTTTGCAAAGGTGCCAGGGGCGCTGTAAGAGAGGTCAAAGGGTGAATTTGCGGAGGTGTGAATGTCCCGGCGCCTAAAAACCCAGCCTGGCTGGATTTAATGAAGGATTATGCCTCCAAATCCCTCCCTTCCTTCTTTTCCACCTCCTTCCTCTGGTTTGGGAAGAGCACCGGGGCTGCGGGGGTCGCAGATCCGAGCTCCTGGATGTCGGATTATTCCTTTATTTATTTTACAACGTTTATTTTATTCATTTATTATATTTATTATCCCAGAGATGGGGCAACCGAGAGGCGCTTCAAAAACCTTTATTCCATTTCCAGTCTTGCCAAAGGTGAGCCAATACAGATGTTACAATCCACGCCATCACAATCAGAAGCCAAACTATTTCCTAATTACAACACATTAAAAAGCGTTTTTCGGGCTATCAGCTTTTGCCACACAACGCCGTTAATGCCTTAAAGCCAATTATCTGAAATTACCCCTCGTGGGTCTTACTATAAGGCACCTTTCATAGTTCTGTTTCTCCAAAATAATTAGTTTTACTTTGGAACTTGTTTCTACATCTATTTCTCAAGTGTCTGTCCTATTCCAAGGCATTTCTAAGTCAGCATTTCTTATCTCAAAGTCTGCATACAGATAAATTCTGTGTGAGTTTTCTGTCAGGCTTTGAGAATTCTCTGCAAATCCATTTCCCACACCTGGACAGGCTCTGGGCAGCTCCAGGGAGTTTTCCTGTGGGGTCAGAGAGCCCAAAATCCCATCCCCAGGCAGAATTCCCTGCCTGGGCTGCCAGGGCAGGGTGAAAATCCTGGCAAGGGAGGGATTTGAGGCCGGGAGGAAGATTTGGAGCTGCCTGAGGGATTTGCTGCTGTTTTTATTCCCTCCTGCCCGGCCTGGGTTGGTTCTCAGGGTGCAGATCCTGGAATTCCAGGATCCCTGAGGTTGGAAAAGCCCTCCCAGCACTGAGGGCCATGTCCTGTCCTTCCTTGGACACCTCCAGGGCTCCAAACCTCCCTGGGCAGCCCCTGCCAAGCCCTGATCCCCCTTTTCCATGGGGAAATTCCTGCTGGTGCCCACCCTGACCCTGCCTGGGGCCGTTCCCTGCTGCAGGAAAGGTGAGGATGGCAAAACCCTGGATGTTTTTATGGTTTTATTCCCCACCTGGGGCATCACCAGCTGCTGTTGGGTCATTCCCAATCCCTGCTCTTCCCAACTGAGCCTGGTGGGCCTGGTGTCACCTCAGAGGACACAGAGAGTCTGCACCACGCCCAGGGTGCTGGTCCTGTGGTTCCTTCGAGTTTTTGGGATCTTCTGCTCCTCCCTCACAGAGCCCAGGTGGAAAACGAAGGTGCAAAACCTCTGGGGCAATAAACCAGGCTGCTTTGGAGTGAAACACCTCAGCAGAGACATTTCTACGTCCCAAGACCACGAAGTGCAGGTTGGAAGTGCAAGAAATAAGCAAACTGCCAAAAATAAGGAGCAGGTTTGAGCGATGATAACGTTTATGGGATGTAAGAAGTGCCTTTGGAAAAGCAGCAGAACGTTATCAGAGGTGCCCCAACAGCAGGAGCAGGGGAATCCTGGAGTTGTAGCACCCAGGGGACAGGAGAGGACAGGCTGGTGAGGCTGTTTTACACCACAACAACACAAGATCAGGAGGCTAAAATTGACTCTTTTATTTAGGGATGCATTTTCCTTATATACTGTTTTACACAGAGCAATTTCATTGGTGAAACAAAGGCAGAACCTCTTCAATCACATCGCTCAGACCAGAGGGACAACGAGAAGAACGTGAGAAGGAACGAATCCCACAGGTACAGTCACAAAAACATTCCCAACGTTTACGGAACTGCCCTGGGGAAAAGAATTCCAGAAAACCCAAACACCTCAGGCACGGATCCAGGGCTGCAGGCTGGGAAGGACCAGGCAGCAGAGCCAGGAGTTGTCCTGGTCTGTTACTTCTGTTGTCCGTAGGGCCAGCAGGAGCTCTGCTTGCTCTGGTGGGACACCACGCTGGGGATGACAATGGGACATTTCTGCTGGGAGGAGCCCCCACCGCCGCCTCCAGAGCTGATGATGATGGCTTTTCCATGGGGAAATCCGCCGTATCCTCCTCCCATCCCGTATCCCGAGCTGCTGCAGCATCCAGAGGATCCACCACCTCCCATGATGGTCTTCCCTCCTGAGGAGCCTCCACCGTATCCTCCTCCCATCCCGTATCCCGAGGAGCCCCCGCTGCAGCATCCAGAGGAACCTCCCCCTACAATGATGCTCTTTGATCCTGAGGATCCACCATATCCTCCTCCCATCCCGTATCCCGAGGAGCCCCCGCTGCAGCATCCAGAGGAACTTCCACTGCCTCCATCTCCCAGGATGATCTTGGTTCCTGAAGACACTCCACCACAGTCTCCATCCATGCCATAACCTGAAGATCCTCCACCACAGTATCCAGAGGAACCTCCCCCTACGATGATGCTCTTGGATCCTGAGGATCCACCGTATCCTCCACCCATTCCATAGCTGGAGGAGCCCCCGCTGCAGCATCCAGAGGAACTGCTTCCCCCTCCAATGATGCTCTTTGATCCTGAGTATCCACCACCATATCCCCCTCCCATGCCATAACTGGAGCATCCTCCACTGCTTCCCCCTCCNATCCGCTCCTGCTCCCCCCTCCAATGATTCTCTTTGATCCTGAGGATCCACCATATCCCCCTCCCATGCCATAACTGGAGCATCCTCCACTGCTTCCCCCTCCAATGATGCTTTTTGATCCTGAGTATCCACCACCATATCCCCCTCCCATGCCATAACTGGAGCATCCTCCACTGCTTCCCCCTCCAATGATGCTCTTTGATCCTGAGGATCCACCGTATCCCCCTCCCATCCCGTAGCTGGATCCTCCACCGCAGCATCCAGAGGAACTGCTTCCCCCTCCGATGATGCTCTTCCCTCCTGAGGATCCACCACATCCTCCACCCATTCCGTATCCAGAGGAGCCCCCGCTGCAGCAGGATCCTCCTCCTCCTCCTCCAGAGCTGATGATGATTTTTCCTGAGCCCCCTCCGCTCCCGCAGCAGGAGGAGCCCTGGTAGCTGGAGGAGCCCTGGCTGTGGCACCCGCTGGACTGGGAGGACATCCCATGGCAGCCTCCGGAGCTTTGTCTGGAGCACATCTCGGAGCAGTGACCCTGCAAGGGATGGAGCTGTCAGAAAGGAGAACCTTGGAGACCTTCCCAGCACAAAGAGAAGGGAGAATTCCCGGGAATTTGTCCCACTTTCTTCAAAGCCAGCTTTAAACTCCCTCCTTTCCGTGAGACCTGCTGGGACACGCCGGGGACACTCTGCAGGTCCCAGCAGTTCCGGGAAACCTCTGCGTGCAGGAAGGTCGGGAACACTTCCCGAGGTTCCCACACATGCTCTGACACGCCTAAAAAAATCAGTGTGGATCCTTCTGGATGCCTCAGCCTGACTCAGCAGCCCAAAGCTCAGCTCTCGGAGCTCCAGCTGCAACTCCCCTCTCCAAGGAAAAGAGCTCCGTTGGCACCTCCAGTTGGATTTTGGTGGAGCCACCAAAAGAACACCCAAAGACGAACCGGTGGAGGGATCTCCCTGAGCAGAAATTCCAGAAGTTTCCCTGTCCACGGGCTTACCTTCAGTGCTGGTGGGAACGTGGCGACGCTCGGCGTTGGTTGGATGAGGAGCCCTGGGGTGGCCGAGCTTTTATATTGGATGCAGGGCGCTCCCGAGGGAAGTGAGACACCCTAAGGAATGCTGAGAGGTTTATTGGCAGAGCTTGGCCTCAGCTGCCTCCTCACTCACTGTCCTTGAGTCACTTGCAGCAGGGGTGAGCATCAGCCCCGCTCCGTGTCGCCGGCGATAATTCCCATTAATGATTCCCTTCCGGGAGCCTCGCTCCTGAAGTTTTGGGACAAACGACATCTCAAGGTTTTTTTTTTGGGGGGGTTCCTCAATGTGTTTCTGCTGGGATGGAGCTTCTTGGGTGCTCGGGGCAGAGTGGAGAGAGATGGGGACTGGAGTGAGCTGGGAGAGGGATGGAAGGACAAGGATAAAGGAGGTGCTTGAGAAGAATCCCAGGGAATTTTGGAGAATTTCCTCAAGGACTGGCAAGATGGGGAGCAGGAGCACTCTCATCCTGCTGGGAAAGGCCAGAGGGACCCTCCTGATGGAGTTCCCTGCTTTGGAGCTGCCCAGATCTGTGTTGGAGGATGCTGTGAGGGTGACAAAGGGGACAGTGACAAAGGGGACACTGACAAAGGGGACACTGACAAAGGGGACAGTGACAAAGGGGACAGTGACAAAGGGAACTTTTCCCTTCAGTCTTTTGTGACCCCAGGGTGGAAGCAGCTGTTGGATTTCCACGGAGGTCTGTGCCCAGCTCCAGCTTCCAGGGGTCTCAGTCTGGAGCGGGGAAAACCTCAAAATCCTTCTGTTTTCAACGTTGCACTCAAAGGCCATCACAACCTCACCCTGGAACTCCAGGGTGTCAAACACCCCCTTTAGCTCAACAGGACCCATTTCTGAGGGTCTTCACTGGCCACCCCACCCAGCCCTGAGCAGGGGAGTCACCTGGGCACGTTCCCTGCTGGAGGATGACAGTGTCAGCACAAGCTGTCCCAGCAGGAGCTCTGTGTCACGCGTGTTTGGAGTTTGACAGCAGCATCCGCCCTCCCGGGACACCGAGCACAGGGAGGATTAACAGGGGACCTGGATGTGGGGACAGCAGGTCCCGGCTGTCACCACCAACGTGACTTTGAGCACGCACACGGGACACCCTCGGGATGGGGACAGGGCCACCAGCCCCGGGGACACACGTGCAGGGGTTTCCTTCCCTCCTTCCCTCCTTCCTTTGGCTCTGGAGTCCCTCCCGTGGCTTTATCTCTGTTCTCATCTCCAGATCTGAGGTGTCACCGCTGCCCTGGCTCCCAGCTCTGCCGTGTGGGTGTTGTACTCCCGAGGATCTCAACACCTTGATCCCTACACCTGTAGGGACTCGCCCAGAGGGACACTGGGGATCGGCAGCTCCTTGGCACAGAGGGACCCCCGGGATAAGGAGCTCCTTGGCACAGAGGGACACTGGGAATAAGGAGCTCCTTGGCACAGAGGGACACTGGGGATCAGCAGCTCCTTGGCACAGAGGGACCCCGGGATCAGCAGCTCCTTGGCACAGAGGGACATTCGGAATAAGGAGCTCCTTGGCACAGAGGGACACTGGGGATGAGCAGTTCCTTGGCACAGAGGGACACTTGGGATGAGCAGCTCCTTGGCACAGAGGGACCCTCGGGATCAGCAGCTCTGAGCTCAGGGATGAGGAGAGGAGGGGTTTGGATTGGA
>WEIU01017468.1:44753-56726 GCA_013389925.1 Aegithalos caudatus | reverse complement strand
TGTCAGCTGCACCACTCAGCTTGTTGAGTCATGGGGAGTGCCTATGGCTTCTAAAATTTATTTGCATTCTCATCAGATTTCTTTGCTCTCACTTTCCTCCAGCTAAATCCATGTTGTGCTGCACTGCTATTTAATAGAGTTGCCTCTAGAAAGTGGCTATTCACCCAAGTGGTTCAGAGGCATTGTTTGATTTGTTGTTGTTTTTTTTCCTGGCACTGGAGAAGGTGAAGAATGCTGCCAGACACTCACTGGTATTGGAAAGATATCTCAGAATGTTTTCTCCCTCTTCCAAAGCCTGGGGCTTTTAGCTGAAATAAAATACTGCCAAGTGGAGGAGAGAGGATGTTTGTAAAGATTTTTTCTAGTGAATACCAGATGCTTCAAAAAGTAATTCCTAAGCTTACTGCCTAATTGTGTTGAAGGCATCCAGCCTGATGTATAGAAATGTAAGATCAAATGGATGGGCTCATCCACTCAGTCCAACACTGACATCTAGTGTATAACAAAGGGAAAATTTCCACAAATAAAATCTGTGTTATTTAAAGGAGGACCAGTTTTGCAGCGCACTCAGCTTTCTTCTGATTTATGATTTCTGAAATTTATGATTTCTCAGATTAACCCTTGCTCCCAGCATAGAAAAAAGTCCATCCCTCTTAGTAAGTTTTGCTATCATAGGTTTATGATGCTGTTTAAATTTGTTATCAATAACTCATTGCAACAATCAACCCTTGAAAATTTATTTTTTCTTCTGCATTGTCCATTCTTGAACTGAGTCTGAGCTGTAATCACTGGGTTGCTTATCTATGGTAAAAAAAATGGTTCTTTGTTATTTGAAGAGTTCTTCCTTGTTTTTTTAGGAAATGATTAAATTCTGAATTAAAGTCTGAATGTTAAAATCTACAGTGGATGAGGCATAGAAGGACTCTTTCGAGTGTTCACTTCAAATTATTTGTATATTTCCTGGAATTCCTCATTGCTTCATTACTCTGGCACACTATTGTCATGGTTTTAAAACTAACTTCTATTTACTGTGAACTTTTTGTGATTTTTTAACTTCATGTGACATCACTTCATTACCACTAACTTTTTTCCTCTCTCACAGATTTGCTAAGCATCATTGGGCAGCTCCTTTATTAAGGATCCTGAGTTAAAGTCACAGAATCACTAAGGCTGAATCATGGCTCTTGAGCTTGCATGTTCATATATAGTCCACTTGTTATAAACAGGCCAGGAGACCTTTTTCTCCTTTATTAGTGATCAGCTCAGGGGGTGGGGCCAGCAGGTCATCATTCACACGCGGCCATGGCTCCCAAGGACGACTTGGACGAGGAGGTATGCAGCTCTTCCCACTAGGGTGCACTGTAGGCAGAGCCGGGACTTCCAACCTCACGGGAATAACCCAAAGTCAATGTTTGGCTTGGTGTCTAGGGGTCGTGCCCTCTGAGGCCGTTCCTAAAGGTCATGGCAAGAGATACAACAACTGGTTTAATCATAGGGGAGGAAAGTCTTACTTGTACATCGCCCATCTGTGTCTCTTTTTAAGCACAATTCGGCTGGATTTCCCCGCTGCGCGTGGACTCCTTCTTGGTTTTATTCCCGGTAGGCATTGGGCTTTTCACAATTGCATAGTCGCTGCACTCTCGGAATTCCAGCAGCCACGTGGGGGAAGCCATGCCCACAGCCAGGGCGCACACACACCTCCAGCCGGGCCCAGAGTCACTGCCGCATCCCCCGGAGTCACTGTGTGGCCACACACACAGCACATGAGGTGTGGCCGCAACCACAGAACACAATGCACTGCCTTGGACACCCCTAGGTGCGGCACACCCGCACCGCCGCCTTTCCAAGATGGCGCGGCACACGGCACAACCACGCGTGACAAGCACGATGCGCGAATGCCACAGCAGGACACGGGGTGCCAGCCCGGCGTCCCCAGGCGCGGCACAGCTGCTGTGCTGCCACGTCTTCCTGGGGTGGCCATCGGTCCCTACAGCGCCGCGTCTCTCCAGCACGGCCGCCATCTCTGCTGTCCCTGCTGCACGTCGCCGCTTCTGGCGCAGGGGCTGCCATCTCTTTCCAGTGGCACCGCGGCTCCACTGCTTTGCTGCTTCGCCACTGGGGCGGCTGCCATCCCGTTCCAGCGGCACCACACTGCTGCCTCCAGCATCAGGCAGTCAGAGTTCGGTGAGAGACAACAGGTGAAAAAGATAAACAACTGAGAGGGGGGAGTTAACATCATTTTCAGAACTTAAATGGACCAGGGTAATAATTCAACTTTACTCATTCATCACACACTGAGGCAGGTTTATATAGGGCTGTGTCCAGTTTGGCTGGGAAAATCTCCAAAGATGGACACTACAATCTCTCTCATGTAGGACCAAAAGCCAATATCATGGAGTAGAAACTGGCTTTAAATGTTCACTATTTCTATTTGTAGATCTACATTGCCAAAATTTTGCTATTCCTGTTTGCACCACCTCACTTTTTGGGGGCAAATGTAAGGAACAGAATAATATCTGTTTAGGACCTTACCTAAAGAAAAGTGAGAGCCAAAATTTTTATTGTTCTTCACTGATGTGCATTTTTGATTTTTGTTTGTAGATGCTATTGCTGGGCAATCTCTCTGCATACAAGAATACTGTAAGGCCATGTGTAAAAAAGTGTAATCTCAAAAGGTGGAAATTGCATATAACACATAGGAAGAGAATCTGTTATAACGTCTAAGTATATCAATGAATTTTGGTAAAAGCATTATGAAATTATCAATTTATTAACCAGTAAGACAAAATCTACCACGTTTCTGTGGTAACATGAAACATAATGCACAAACTCTGGTCAATTTGTTGGATGAATTTGGTGCCAAATTGTTTCCTCCAGGAATGGGATGGGGACAAAATTACTGATGTAATATCCAAGAAATTGTTGAACTAAATTCTACCCTGTATGCAGGGGCAAAAGTCAAAAACGATAAAGGAAAACCTATCATTTGTTCTTTCTTAGGTGCTTCGGTTTTAGCTGCAGTTGAACACGAACACCAACAAAAAACTGATATGGAGGTTATTGCTTTGTTACAATTAATGCTTGTGTAATTTCTAAATTAACCCCTTATCTCTGGAAAAATATTTTATAAAGTTACATCACAAAGGTGAAGTGACTGTTTCCAGAGGGTACATTGTATAAATTACTGGTAATTTTCAAATTTCAATCCTTCACCCTAGAAAACCTTGTATACATTTCATAAAAAACACACACACAGCAGTGATGATTCCTGAGGGGCATCTCATTTAAATTATTTTCTAATGTCCCACTGCTTACACCTCAGGAGCACCTTACTTTAAACACTTAACCATAGTAATATGCCTCACTTTTGAGAGGCAGCCTGCATTAATTTAATCAAAAAGCCAACAGTTACAATGTTTTACAAAGTACTTTACTTACAAAAAAAAAAAAAAAAAAAAAAAAAAAAAAAAAAAAAAAAAAAAAAAAAAAAAAAGTAAAAAAAGGTCATAAGGATATCTTGCTTTGTTTCTCTAACACAAAGTAATCAATCATAAAAATTAGCAATTTATTGATTTTTTGGAATCAGCACTCTAGTTTTAAGGGATTTGTGTGTCATGATTAAATGTTACAATTCACTTAATTATGGAGGAGCATTCATCTCTCTGAATTGCGGAAAACTTCAGGTTCAAATATTCCCCAAAATGGAATTAAAACTCAAAAGAAGTTATATGTTGATATTAAAAAAAATGATATTTTCACTTTAATAACTGTAAGAGAGGCTAAGAGAGAGAAAGGGGAAAGTAGAGAAAAGTTGGAAAAAGCTAAGATTACTTTACAAGCATAGGATAGTTAACCAAACACACTTGCTACATTTTCACTGAGGAGGGTGGGGGGCCAAAGGAGTTTTTGTCTTATTTTCTTCCCTGCTACTTGGAGTAGCCTATCTGCTTTTCTAGTCTTGAGGGTTAGCAGCTTAGCTGGAATGCAGTCACTGATCTGAAAAGTAGGTGCAGCATGTGGTCCCTGCAGCTGACTTTGTTGCTCTTGTTGCTCACACTGGGGGATGCAGGAGCAGAGGAGGATTTCCATAAGTCACGTGTGTGTCACAGTAGGTTACTGTTTTCTTCAGGCTGCAGGCATCCAAGGCTTGGTGGTGTCTCAGCTTATGGGAGGCTTTAGGTTCTTTCTGCAGCTGTGAAAAAGCTTGAAAGGCAGCAATAAAGGGGAGTGGGGGGAAGGCGAAGGCCAGACTTTCTGTCATTCTCTTCCTCCTCTCAGTTTTGCACAGGTTTAGCCTTTCTTTTTATGGACATCAAGGTGGACTGCTCTTAGTATTCAGGTATTCAAAGAGATAATGATAATGATGAAGCACTTTTTGAGGCATTATTTTTACTAACAGGTCTTTACAAATGCTTGCTAGGAAAATTTATAAAAACCTCCTATTTACTTAATTCATCAAGTGAAAAATTTTAATTGCTCATGTTAGTCGTGGTTGAAAAAAAACCTCCAAAATGCTGAATTGGCAGGCTGTGAATATGCCATTTTAAAAGGAAACAGCAACATTCTTCTGTTTGGCTTCAAATTCATCAATACAAGAATGGTAAATTAGGCTACTGTGGCATTAGAGATGTCACACAGACACCAACTCCTCTTTGCTGAGCAATATACAGTGCTAGGCTTAAAGGATGAACAATTATTTATTTATTTTTTTAAATTTCCCATTAAACTGTGTCAGTATTTCCCAGGCTTGGAAACAAATCCTTTTCAGAGTAGTAAAGTCAGTCTTATCTGTGCTCCTGCTTTGTGTTGTTAAGCCCCATCATATCTAAACATGTAGATTTTCATGGCTAACCTATTGCTGATATTAATTTTAATCTTTTCAGGACTCTACACTTCAGTCTTGCTGTATTGTGCTGTACTGGGTTTGGCTGAGATAGAGTTCATTTTCCCTTAGCAGCACTCAACAGTGCTGCGCTTTGCATTGGTAGCTGGAAAGGTGTTGATAACACAGCAGTGTTTTCACTACTGCTTAGCAGCACTGGCAGAGCATCAGCACTCTCTAACATCCTTTCCCATGCCTCCTATCAGGGACTGGGAGTGGACAAGATCCTGGGAAGAGACACAACTAGGCCAAAATAACTGACCCAAATAAACCAAAGGGATATTCCATACCATATGACATCAGCTCAGATACAAAAGCTATAAGAGAGAAGAGGACATTTGTTATTTTGCCATTTTTGACTTCTGGAGCAACCGCTCCAGAAGTGTGTGCTGAAATCCTGCTTCCTGGGAAGTGGCTGAATATTGTTTGCTGATGGGAAGTAGATTATTTTCTCTTTTGCATGAATAAACTTTTTTTTTTTTTTTTTTTTTTTTCTTCGCTTTTGTAGAAGTGCCTTATCTCAACCTACTAGTTGTTTTGCATCTTATTTTCTCTCCACTGTACAGCTGTAAAGGGGAGTGATAGAACAGCCTGGTGGGCCCCTGGCATCTAGCCAAGATCAACTCACTACACGTGCACTGAAAATATTCACCAACTTCACTGGTAAAGGTAGACCTGAGTCATACGTATTTCTTGTTGTGTACTTGTTGTGACCTACTTTACTGTGGATCTTATATTAAAGTTATTTGAACTATTGTTTGTTTATATTTCAAATATTGTCCTCTGATAGATTAATAGGATAAAAACAAGTACACTTTCTAAGTAAAAGGCATCCCATTAATAATATAGCAGACTTCTTGTATAATTTAAAATGCAATTATTTATTGTAAGCTGATTGATTACATCTTGAGAGTATACATCCACATATATTTGTGAAAGGACTGCATTCTCATGAAAGATGCTGGGTCAGTCACAATGGCAAATGGAGTCCAAACTAGTATGGTCCTCAGCTGTCTGCCTAAATGAGTTAAAAAGATAACTAAATTCAGTCTTCCACACTAGATAATTTTCAACCTTTCTGCTTAGTTCTCTAAGTGTTTAGCTGCCCATGTTACTCCATCTAGCCCATAGTTATTAAGGCAAGTACAAATTGCCCAGTTCTATCTTTTTTTTGGAAAATATTCTTCCAATACTCATCTCTCTACAAATGCTGAAGTCTATAGCTGGCTGTGAAAAGAATTCTTGTTTGAATCATTGAGGTAAACTTTAAAAAGTCACATCATACTCTTCTACTTTGCGTAAGCATATGCCATTCAGTAACATTATTCCTTTTACTCAATTTATACTTTCCTGTGATGATTTTGAATCTTTACAACCTCTCCTAACCAATAATCTAGGACTCAATTTAAAAAGAAAATGTGAAAAGAAATAATTTGGAGCAAAAGGATCAACTATCCAACTATTTTATCTTTTATCAAGCCAATTGAGACAATTGTCTACACTGGTGTAACAGGCAGATGTTGCACTTCCCTAGTGTTTCTCCTCTGAGATCTCTGCCCTCCATCCTCTTTGACATGTTTGTTAATGCTGAGAGCCCTTAGGTGTAAATTTTAATTCTATAGTAAATCTATCTTTTCCTCCTTACAGACACAAGTCATGGGCAGAGGAAATTTTTGCTTTGCATTTCAGGGACTCTAGAGTTGAATCATTGCCCTCTTACCTTCTCTATCTATCCTATCAGCTCTGCACATGGGAATTTTCACTGCAGTCAGTGTTATCCCAAGTGAGGAAAGCTGGAAATGAGGTAAAGTGTGAGGCAAAAAAAAAGCATTTTGAATCATTAATTAATATGTACTACTCTGCACTACCACTTCTAGTTCCACTGTGAGTGTATATATAGATTAGATAGATAGATAGATAGATAGATAGATAGATATGTACATACTCATACAGTACTGTATGAGTACCACACCACAGAAAGCTAGATCTGATCTGAGGTAGATTCCTCATTGACAAAAATGCTAGGAAGCAACTTGTAGTAAACCGACAGAATTCTTCACACTCTGTAACTGAAATTACTGCCATCATCTCCGATGATACTTGCTGTGAATTATGAGATGCAAATAAGCAGGTAAGCACTTGACGATGGTTTATATTCAAGTGTACAATTGAGAAAATTATTTATAAAGATGAAAGGTCTTTTTTAATGTGCTGCCACTTTGAATGACCCATGTTTATTTATACTGTATTATTGAAGTATCACTGTTATCTAACTGTGGATTATGTCTCCATCCTTTTCTTCATCTTCCATAATCACTGTTTGTTCTTCTTCTGTAAACACCTTCATGCCTTAAAAAGAGAAGAACACAAAAACCAACCAGACAACAAACAAACAAAAAAATTAGAAAAAGGAGGAAAAAGGAGTTGATTTAATATACCGTTTTTTAGAAAATATCAGGCTAAAGATAATTTTTCAGATTTCTCTTATTTTTTGATTTTAATGTAATTTTCCAATGTCATGCAAGTTACTCCTCATTTCTTTTTGACATTTCAGTCTCCTAATACTTAGTGAACTAGAGTTGAATCACTACATTTGTAGTTAAAATTATTAAGCACTCTTAAATCTAGCATGTTTTTGCTACTAGTAAATTTAATTTGGGTACCTGTTTAATTTGGGAACCTGTTTCTTGGAAGGATTTGATTAGTAAATAAGGGAAAGTGATTACATGATGAAGAAATACAGTAATTAATCTTTGTGACAGAAACTGCTTTTGTGGACATGTATGTTTTCCCTATGTATGTAGCCATATTACTTAGATATTGCAAGTGCAGGTAACAAAAAAGACATGTTAAAATACCCACATGACAAGTGCTCTCCACTGAAATGGTATAGTATCAATAAATTGTAAAAACTACTGAATTAGGAACAATGTGAAAATACACTTGGATTGTAGATCATATGTCCCACAAATCTGTCTCTTCTTCTTTCCCCATGTCTCTCTTTCTCTTTTTCTTGGTTAAACCAGTAAGTCACCCCTTTGGGGATCTGGAGGCTTTTATATAATACTAAGGTACAACAAATATTATAACTGCTTTCTGCATTAAAAAATAAGTCATGCAAGAACAATGCATTATGTACAAAATGTTTTTGAAACTTATTTTAACATATTGTGTTGGGTTTGTCTGTTTCCAGTAAAAATCAAGTGATCTCTGTGATGGATTTTATGCCCACATGTCTTGGTGTGGATGTTAACAGTCTACAAAGAGGATGAGGGTTACCATTGCTGTGGGAACAGTGAAATCTCCCCTTTTTAATTTGATGTCCTGCTGATGGCTAGCCAGCCACACTGGTCTGTCAAACCAATTTGTTTTGTTTCTTTCTGCATCAAGCATCCTTTCACAGGGAAGACTTTCAGTCTTGACAATGTCTGAAAATAGGATTCCACTGAGGAAGATTTTCTTCAAGTATAGAGTCTTTTCAGAGGTGACAAATTATTGAAAACATTGGCATATACTGTCCTTCATTTAAATTAGCTCCTGCTTCATTTATTTGCAGTTCTTGTGACCTAGCTGGTTTCACAGCACTATGAGATAAACTGAAAGGCATAAATTAATGTTAATTTGAAACACAAAGCACTTCATTTGTTCAAGAAGCAATTAAGTAACTATTGTTGTTAACTGCAAATAATGATGCCATTTTATGGAGATGATGTAAATATTACTCACACAGGCTTCTATCCTTATAGGCAACCTGGGCAAATATAGACAAGTTTTTTTTTTTTTTCCTGTTGTCTTTGAGGTTTGAGTTGTGTGTGCTCCAACAGGGACTGGGGGTTATTTATTGTCAGTTTTTACATCCTGGACCATTTGAGGAACAGGGAAAACATAACTAATATATACTTAAATTGTACCTTCAAATGTCCCTTCAAACTGACAGAATTCAATCTATATGTATTTGTTATTGAGAGAATGACAGAAACTAATGTAACTTTCAGTTGTTTTCAATTATACCTCCAATGACACTGTGTTCCATACTGGTGAAACCACCTTCCAACACTTGGAACGGAATCAAAGCAGTCTGCAAAGATGTTACATGTCTGTACAGAGCTTTTCATATCCTGTATTCCGGATCTGTTTTCCAGTAATTAACTACCTGTAGCAGACTTGTGCCTGTATCAGGCAAGGTAACCTATGTATTTAAATGCCTGAATTCAATTCCCTTCCTATTCTAAGGATGCATATTTAATTTTCAAGATACATACCAAAGGACATCATTCTGCTGTTGAAATTCAAGAGTTGTGGCTCCATGATTTGCTATGAAAAGCCTTTGGTTGAAGGCTTGTCTAATATTTGCTACTTATTTACTTTCAGATTTATTCCATCCATTAGCACACACGAAGAAACTAATTTTTTGTGGAAATGCAAAACAGAACCTTAATTATAGACTTGGAGATTCAAGAAGACCCAGCAGGACTATGTGAGCTAAGTAAATATAGACAAACCTTTCTGTCCTGTCTCTTTGTTATAGTCTTGCTGAAGTAACCAGTACTCAGTGCTACATGGTATTTATGCCTTGGAGTGGCTGCCTAGAACAGAGGCTAGACAGAGTTAAGAGAATAAAGTGAGTATTTATTAAAGTCCTTCAATAGAAACACCTTGGGCAGTGTAAAAGCCTCGCAGAGTCTACACTCAAGATGGACAGCAGTCACAGGTTTTTCAGACAGATATAAGTTTGGTCTATTTGCATATCAGGAGTTCATTCTCCAATTACAGCTTCAGATAATGAAGCCATATTTCCTCAGCTTGCTTCTCCCCAATTCACTTTTGTTTATACTTTTCAGGGCCTGATACTGTGGTGTATCCTTTGATCAAAGGCCCAGGGGGATTCTTTTGTCTAACTAAAACATGAAGACAGTTAACTATACATTATATGGAGTTTAGAGCTATGCACTAATGCAGTATAGGATGTGAAAAATATACAAGCTAAAATCTTAAGGCATCAGTATCTCTTGTGACCTGCTAATGAGGATTGTCACCATTTCTAATATTTCCCCTTCAGATCCCCTGCAAACCACTTGTAGATATCAATTCAAGAAACTCCACTTAATTCTAGCAAAAGAGTTTAAGTAAGAGAGTATTCTCTTGAACAGCTGTCCACACTAATACTTTGTTGTAAATGCAGCTAAAATGGCAGATATGTTATCCCTATTTGTTTTGACCAGCACTCCTAGAACAGTCCTTCTCCCTCTTGGGTGTTCAGAGAGATTTTCTGTCACAAATAAAGGCAAGTCAAATATATCATGTAAAATGAAGAAAATTAATGAATCTACTGGGTGGCATGTGGTCCAAGTGAGAAGCAGAATAAGTTTTACACCTTGCAAACATCCAACCCAATTGGGAAATGCAGATAAAGAAAGGGGGATACTAATTTAGTTATCTGAAATCTCCTCTACAAGGGTCAGGCTTCTAAATGTATCCAGCCTTCAAACTTCTACTGAAGTGGCACCGTTAATATTATGCCATGTCCATATAAATGAGTAATAAGCAGGTGTCTCCTTCAGCGGCCAACTCTCCTTCAGTCAACCAACACCTTGTCTTTCTGAAGAGATTAGACCAGAAGACAAAATATAATTCTAATGGCCTTTTTTTCCATATCACTTAACAGTAAGTGGCTTGAATCTGACCTAAGCCTGTAGTCAGCTCTAGAACGCTGTGTTATCATCCTCACTTAGCATTATATAGTTCATTAACTAAATTAAAGGTCTTCAGCCCTGTGGGTTTGAGCTAGAATTTAAACACCTGTGTAAATATGGGAATGCAGTTCCTGAAATGTGGCTGACTGAGGTTTCCTAATCAAATGAGAGTAACTAGTAAAACTAGTTTCAAGCCCTCATTCTCTCTCATAGCCTAGAAAACCAGTTAAGACAGCTCCTTTAGGAAAATATCGCACTTCCATTGAAAACCTCTGGGTGAGAAGAATGGAAGTTTAACAATTCACCTCTTGCCTCTCCCAACTCAGCTGCAGTTGTCCCTAGGCAGTCTGTAGACTTGTGCTATCTTGTTTTTCTGATTTGTAGCCCAGTAGGTATGGCTTAGGTCTAAGTGGCAACTGACAGATGATTTAAGACAATTTCTTCTGCCTAGTTTTTAGCTTTCTAACAGAAACACTCATGTTTCTGTGAGCAATTGTGCTTCCAGAGTCTACATAAAAATTACAAGTACTTGCAAGTTCTGTTGGTAAATTATGATTACATTGTATTTACCCTGTTTTCTTTAGCCAGATCCCTTGGCAGATATTAACAGAAAAACCTAATAATCCTTAAACTAGATCTGCAGGATGAGTTGCATTTCATAATACACACAGCTAGGAAAACAGAGGTAGGGAGGTTAAGTGATTTATTTAAACAGCAGAGAAAGATTAACTTACAAATGTTTCCCAAATTAAACATGCTTCTCACTCCTTTAAACCCAGAACTTTCAAACTACATTCAGTAAAGCACATTTTCTTCACAAGTGATCAGAGGTATCATACCAAAGAAAAAATTACTTTCGCAGTGTTATACAAGTCACTACCATTTTGACTTCCCATTTGTATTCCCTTTCCATTGTTTTCCATTAAAATGCTGCTTTGTCCTTGAAATTGTGGTGGTCCATGGAAAGTTTATAACCTGCATCTCTGGGCTACATCCCTCTCTGAGCTTTGAATCCTGAACTCTACTGGGAATCTCTGGAGTTCATCAGTTAGCAAAGTGATTCACTGTTAATGATTGTGGTAAGCATCTGACACACTACTAGTATTGATCCATCTGAGAGCTGGGGACCTCTGTTTGGGTCTTACATTTCAGCTGTCTCTAGCATCTGCTCTAAAAAGGCTGGTTTATGTGCTGTAACTAGGTAATCAGAATTACATAAATATACTTTTCATTCATCACTTCTTAATTTAAATAAGAGAGGGGACATGATCATAAATCACAGTGCAGCTTTATTTAGCGTACATTCCTGAACTCTTACTCCTGAGTGCACCCAAAAAAAGCAGGTTAGCCCCATTCAAATGATCCATAGTAGGGGTTCCCTTCCTTTCCCTTTCCCTT
>WEIU01017468.1:7512-38670 GCA_013389925.1 Aegithalos caudatus | reverse complement strand
GAGCATACAGAAAGTGCTATCTCATACACATAGTAAATGCTAAGGAATAGGATGTTTTGTTCTGGTTTTCTTCTCCATTTTTTCTCAACTAAGGATCATATTTGGTATTTATTATATGAAACAACCTTATTCATGAATTCTGTTGACTTAGTCTTATAAGTCCTGCTCCACTAAGAGACCTTGCATATCCCCAGAAAAAACAGGTGTAAAGTGCTCAGAAAAATGGCCAGTGCCCACAAATCCCAAAGCCATCATGAAGTGAACATACTCATCATTTTGGTAAGACCATGGGAACCCATTTCACACAGCTATTTAAGTGTCCATGCTCTGTAAATCTCACTGGATTGCTGTTTGGGCTGTTTTTCCCCTTTTACTTATAGATGCAGTGGGTGTTGAAGCCCATCCTCACCCATCCTCCTACCTGAGCTTCCCCAGCACCTCGCAAGCTGAGATTTGATCTTGGGGCTGCCACAAATGACACCACAGAAAGAAGAAAATTACACCATTTTTCACTACTGATAATTTCTATGGTTGCTTAGCAGAAACTAATCAGAATGACAAGAGCAATCTTAAAGGGAAAAATCCTTCAACCTGAAAGTGCAGTCCAAGTGATCTCAGTATCTGCCTTTATCCAGCAACAGCTGTGGTGGTTTCTTATTCACAACCTCTGTTCTTCATTTTCAGGGAATAAGAGTGACTTCCTTGTAAGGAGGAGAAAGGCAATGTGGAACAGAAAAAAGCTGGAGACATTATAAATAGTAGATGAAAAAAGTACCTGGGAAAAAATAGAGGAAGGGGAGGTAGAGAAGGAGAGGCAAATAAAAGAGAAAGGTAAGAAAAGAGGCAGCTAGAGAATAACATTGAAAAGAAGTATGGGAAAATAGGAGACTAAACTGTGTGAGTTTGGTTTTATCTTGCTGGAGGAAAAGAAATCACTTTATTATTTCTCTGTAAACTTCAATGGTTGTTTGCTGACAAGAAACAGAACGGTGGGGGAGTTAATCTCATTTCCATGACTAAACTTGCATCTATGTAAAGAACAATTAATCCTTATGCAAAATCCAGTCACAACAATATTTGCAAAAGAAGGTAGGAAAGGTTGCACTGATGTAGTTGTTCAGTGGATGGAAACACATGTCTTAAATGACAGTGACTTAAAAATAAATGGAGTAACACTGCTGGTACAAATGGATGTGGTAGTTTAGATAAGCCCTTGCCTTGCGCCCAGGCCTCTGGCAGCAGGCAATAGCTTTATTGAGGCAGCTAGCATCCCAAAGCCCACTCTCATTCACAAGTTCTTTAATAATGGCTGATTTGGTCTATTATAGAATGAATTATTTATTTAATAGACAAAAAACCAACAGACATAAAACTTAAACTAATACTACTCAGGAATAAAGACAAAAATAAAAGAGACCACTAGTAGATATATACAGAGCAAGGTTAAAGGTACCTATTAATGTAACAGCTAGCAAGGAAATAATATATCTTAGGATTCAGTGTATCTTACCATCCAGTTGTTGGTGGGGCACACATTGAGATTTTTTTCCCTCAATCCCCAGGGAAGCAACAACGGATTTGCATCCAAAGTCCTGGGAGAAATCCCACACACTCTCAGGGTGTGTGTGTAGAAGGCTTCCACCACTGTGATAACTTGCATGTCTTTTATAGTTTGTAAAACAGTGTCTCTCAGTCAAGAATATTTCCTTTATCTCTTCCCACATCTGCTCTCTAGACTAAGATGTTGATTCTTAGCTAAGGTTTGAGCCCTTTTGGTGCCAGGGATGACCTCTTGCTGGGCTTTTCAGCCCCTAGGTTCTCTCTTTATGGACCAACTGTCAGTGATAGAGAGAAGGGGGGGTAGGCATCCTGCCACAACTGCCTGGCAGCATCAAATTTGACTCAGCTCATGTCAACATCAAAAGTTGATGTTGACTGATACTGTTCATATCAAATTAATTCCCCTATATTTCACTATTTAAATTTTACAAAAAATTGTAATATTCTACAAATTATGAAAACCTTACTGAATCAGGCCTAGATGAGGGATTAGTTTCCAAATGTTCACTATAGAAATGTCCCAGTCCATTACAGTCTCTTATCTGTACTAGAGTCATACTAAAGCCTTCACTGCAAGAAAAATTCTTCACTTGGGAACACTCTACAGAAAGAAATCTTTGAAGGTACCTTAACATGGTTGCTCTGTTTATTCATTGTATAAGTAAACTATAGCTGTGGCTTAAAGTGAAGCAGACATTGTTTTAGTTAATACAAAATTTATTATCTGGCCATAGGAAGCTTGCACTACATTTTGTGGTTTGAGGGAGTTTTATTCTTAAATGCCATTTGATTTTATTGGATTTGATTTGGGCATGCTGACTAAATATTATGACTGTAAGTAAAATGTTCTTTTCTGAAGAATACTCTGTTTACAAGGTTTTCAGTAAAATCAGGGATATTATTTCAGGCATGATGGATGTTTTTGTTTTTAATATATCTCAAGGCAAAGAAGGCTGAGGATAGAAAGAAAATTTAGATGTAAAATGGGTAGTAAATTATATTTACTGTAAACGGCTTATAAAATATAATTCAATTTGGTTAGATTTCAATAAGTTTTTTCACTGAATTATTTCACCCAATTAAAAAATAGGCTTTGTAAAAATACTTAATATGGGATTGCTTCATTATTTTTTCTTGATGTAGTAGTTTGGAAAATATAATTCTAAAATACATCTCTTAGATATATATTTATATTTTCATTGTCACATATGCCACGCCTGTGGCATCTTCAGTGCTTTAAAATTCTGGCTTACAGAGTAACTTCTGACACTCCCTTTCTTTTTCTTTTCTTTTGTAGGTCTGCCCTGAAGCCAGCATTGCCTTGCTTACAAAAGCACTACACTTTGTGACAGTCTGTGTGATAAAAGAATAAAAAGATAAAAACTACCAAAATGTATCATGGTGAGAGGAATTTTTCTTTATAAGCAAGTGGTGGGTCTGCTGGTAGATAAAACTAGCACAGAAAGATAAGAGAAACAATGGGAAAGATTCTACTGATTGATGAATGGAAAACAAGATATTTGCCTTTATAAACAAACTGCAGGTTTGCTGATAAATGAAATTGGATATTGAAAGATGAATAAACAATGAGGAAAACCCATAAGAATTAAAAATTAGGGGGGGTTATACATTAAAAGGGGAATTTTAGGTCTTAGACATTCTGGGAAGTCTGTACCTCTCAAGTACCTTAGCCAACAGGGAAAGAGAAAGGGAAATGCAGTCAGGAAATTAGGATAAAAAGGCGGCTGCATCCTGCAAAAATTTGAGAGGCCTCAGGGAAAATGTTCCATGGCATCTCCTTTATTCAAATAAAGTAAAAGGACTTCTCTGTCTTGGTTTTGGACATAAACCTCTGGCGTTTGTGGACTAATTTTTCCTAACAATGGATTTTGGTATCTTGGGTGTATATACATTGTGTATGATGTGTGAACCTGCGAGCAATGTTACTTCCTGTCACCATGGACTGCACACAGAGCTCTCCTTCAAAAGCAAGTTGCTGTATGTAACCATTGTAATGGTGCTTTCTCAAACCACTAAAATCAGTTCCTGCCACTAAGGAGACAGATTTCCCAGTAACATTTTACAAGGGAAGGTAGCCTGCTATGGGGACTGTATGAAGCCTTTAATACAAATTTTTTACAAATTGAAGCATGTTCTCAGATTTTTATGCATTAAGTGCGACAGTTTTCCTAGCAGCCTTCACATTAGCACAGTGTGTACTCTCTGCTGCCGTCACTTTGGTAGCAAATGCTTGCTATTCATGTCATGAAGTAAAGTGGTTTTTTTTCTTGCACTCTGTTATGTCTCATGACATAATGACCCATGTTCATCCTTTGTGCATCTGTAGTGGTTACACTGGAAGCCTAATTCACACACAATAGAAGATGCTTCCTGAGATACTATAGATTTCCCTACATGATTTAGGATCCAATGGTTGTTTAGCCAGAGACTTTGGTACGGTGCAGCTAGGCTGTACCGCCATCTGCAGAGATACGTGCCTAAATGAGTCACCTCAAGTCTCTTATTTCTAGGACCAGAGGGAGGTGATAGAGACAGCTGAAATACTTTTGTAAAAGTTGAGGCAAGTTCAAGCTTTGCCTACATAGTTTTGCATTGCTTTTTAATAAAACTTTCAGCATAAGACTGGATTAGCTCTACTTACAGACAGAGGAGGGCAATGAATGATAAGGCAGACTGAAAAGTGCAAGTATTATTAAAAGCTGCTTCAGCCTCATGTGAATGAAGTCTCATACTGAATCATTGTCATATAACAGCATGACTCCTTTGGGCATACACCCTTGTAAGATATGGTGATTCAGACAAAAAATATCTGAACTTTTCACTTTCTGGATATCAGCTTTCGATTTTTAGATAGGTTAAAGCACATACTAATTTTTTTTTCAAAATTCTCTGTTGCTGTACCCCCTTGATTAAAGTGCCCAAATAAAGCTATCTTATCACTCACTAACAGAGTCCTAAAACATACAAATACTTGCAACTAATATGATTACTTTCTTTGCTTAAATTTTTGGTTTCCATAACAAAATTTACTAATGCAACCAGTTCCAGGCTTCAATTAGGTAAAAATACTTTGCTAGAGACAGATGAAGAAACCTGTTTTGTTTTACTATTTTAATGCACAGTTTGTTTAATGTAGATGTGTTGCAAATAATCAGCTTGGAGTTTCGGAAATACTCAGTACAGCTAGTACAGCTACTCAGTAGCCTGTAGTAGAAAGGCTACTAAGACTTTCTATGTTTAAGATATAAATCTTTCAAGGCCATCCGATAATGTGACATTTAAACCAACTTGAAATCTCATGAGAAAAACCTTACTTTATAAGATAGAAAACTAGAGCTTTGAGAACAAAGCTAAAGGGCTGGACTTATTTTTCATTTGATCTTGAATTAGGCATGGAAATGGCTTGGGAGGAAAATCTCAATTTCTTGTCTTCTCTTAGGGTTTGAAGGGTTGTAAGGGCTATGCAGCTACGTAGGTATTAGGTACTATGAATAGTTGTATGTAATCTGAAGGGACAAAGCAGTTCTCAAATGAGTCAACCATATGTGATCATTCTTACCTAAAAGATGGAGAAATCAAGTTCTGATACGCAATTCTTATAAAAGTTTACACGGATTATGTGGGCATTAATGTCAATACTCCTCACCATTGTACATTAAGGCTCATGATATCTTTGTTTATTGAATACTTAGAATTTCTGAACTGGCTCTTTATAAGGTATCCACAACCTGTGCCTTGGAAGATTTCAGTAGACCATGTGGTGCATGTGGTATTGTATGTGGATAATTTTGTTGTTGTTGTTGTTGATGTTGTTGTTCAGGAGAGTGTTTTGTTTCTACAATTGAATAAATCCTGAAGAAAAATGTGCTAATTTCCATGGCATGCATAATTAAACAAACCACTGGCACGTTAGCAAGGATGCTTGATAAATATAATACTTTTGAGAGAATCCTTGTTGGGTGGTGTTCTAGGGTGACTTTAAGATGCTTGTATCCCCAATTGTCTGTTCTATTTGTGCTGTATATTGAGTTCTGTACCTTTAAACCTAGTTCTGAGAGCGAAGGGGGAGAAAGAAGTGGCGCGCAGTTTGTTTTGAGAAAACGGCCCTGACTCCTCCGCATTCCTGCTCCGGCGGTGTTCGTCTGAAGCACGGACAGCAGTGGTGCAGACTTCCCCTGCGCTTTTAGTTAGTTAGTTTTAGCTAGCTGAGGCAGAGAAGTATCCTGGACCATTTTTTTTTTTCTTTTTTTTTCCTCGGGGCTGTTTAAATCTGTTCTGGACTGAAAACCCAGAGGAGCACCAAGGGCTTGCACCTGCGGCCCACAGGGCCTGGACCCCTGGAGGGACTGGGAGTGAGAAAAGACTGAGAGAACTGAACTGCACCCATGGCAAGGACTTCCTCAGCTCTGCAATCTCTCTTTGGATCGTCGAGAGGTTTTATTGTTTCATATTATTAATTCTTTGTGCCTGTGGGTATTTTGTTTGTTAAATAAATAATTTTTTCCACTTTTTTTCCAAATAAGTTTTCTCAAACCGGCTGGAGGAGGGGCCATTTGGGTTTGCTTTCTGGACGAATCCCTAATTTGGAGTTTTCCTCCCAAATTTACCCTAAACCAGAACAGGTGGCAACAATCAATTTGAATTTAATAAGTTCATTTTGATAGTTGGTAATAATGTTGCCACAGATGCCTGTTTGGCCCTATGTACTTATCTTCTGAAGCCAGAACAATTCCTAAGAACAAAGAAGCAGAGGCAGAAATAGAGGCAAGTAAGATCCTGGTGTGGTACAGCGTACACGCTTGTTTGTCCTCATTCGAATATGTAGACCCTGGCCTGGCTGCTGTTGGTGTACTCAATAGTTGGACATGGAAGTAAATAGGGAGTATCTCACAGGCTGCTTCCAAAAGGTGACACAAGGCAGAGGCTGGACTTCATTTGTTACAGTCCAGTCTGGACAAAGAGCAGCATTTTCCTGCCCTGCCCAAAGAGCTGCTCCGGCATGAAGGCATTGCTCTTTAAGACTGGTGCCTCTTCCCTCACCAAACATGCACTTACAATTTCCAAGGGGGGGATTTCTTATTATATTATTTTAAATTGGTTTGCCCCTTTCTGTCTGGTTGCAATGAGCACATAAACAACCAGGGACAGGCAGTCTCCCAGCATCCTTACCTCTGCATCCTTAAACCTATGTGGGAGGCAAAGACAAAAACCTGTCATTCCTTTTGTAGTATGTCCCCTGTGGAGGGCTCTATAGTGTAAGTAGGCCCCTTATTTGCTTGAAGTCATTTACAAATTCAGAAAGGAGGAATAAGATATTGAACGAATATCTGCACTACATAGAAATCATGTGAAACAGGTCAGGAGTCAAGGGGAATCATACAACATCTGGCTGCATTTGGTTTCTCCCATCTGCACTCAGCAGGCAGCCTTGATACCTTTATTAAAAAATATGCACCTGCACCCATACCCCATCCTATCCTAGCCCCATTACAACTGCTTCCTGGCAAGTCATGTGAATAAAACAAGATTACAATGGTCAGGGTAGAAAATAGATGTCCTACAAATAGAAATTCTCAGTGTTGCTGCTCTGCGCTCCACACCTTTAATTACAAGTTTTACTATATGTTTAATGTTATTCTATTGGAATGATGCCTTCTAGGGTACAGAAGACAGCTTCATGCTAATGCATAGAGTTTCTTCTTCAGTTATTTAGGCACTAGGCTGCACTCCACAAGCATATTGTTAGATCACTCAGACTTTTACTTTTATAAAGCATATCTAAATCTTCTTATCAAATACTTAGACATTTGAAAGCTTGATCTGAGTGCCTTCCTCTACCCAAAACTTTTGCTGCTAATAATAGCATGGATGCAGAAATACCACAGAATTGTCTGGGAGCAGTTTCTTCTCAAACACAGTGTGCTTCTGGGTGCTATTTCAAAAATTGTGGCTGGGTGGTGGACTGATTGCCACTACTACCCTGTGAAATAAATTTGTAAAATAAATAAAAATACTTATTTGCTTGATTGAAAAAATGCAAAATACCTTTGCACAAGTTCTGGTTACAAAGTCTTTGTCTTTGGAGATCATAAAAAAATCATCCTTCCCTAATTTTTTCCTTGAGGTACAACTTAATCCCTTAGTAGTGAGATAAGAAGTCCTTATATCAGTTCCCACTTTGCTGACTTACAAACCTGGTTGTGAACCATCCCAGCAGTTAAAGTTAGTGCTTTAGTTTTCTCTAAAACTTTCTTTTCCCCACTGCCCTATCTACAAATCCCATGGGAATTTGTAGGGAAACCTACTCAGTTAGGTCATACCCATAAGTTAGGTTAGCCCATTCCCTATGCAGTGGGGACCTTGTGCTTTCCTGCTCATTCCCAGAGGTGATAAGGCAACTTGCTGGTGGTGGCTGCTAAAAAATTCCCAAACGAACAAATCCACACTCCCCCAAAACAACAACAACAAAAACAAAAAACTAGAGAGAAAGGAAATCAAGATGCAAAACAACCAGGAGGAAAACGTGGCTGAAGTACTTACTGAGCAGTGTGAGGTACTAGGGAAGGTGCAGTTTGTTGTCAGGGCTCACTGGAGGATCTTTCTGGACTGGGGCTGCAGCTGATGCTCTTGCCTGTCTTATCTAGGGACAAGTGGAAGCCGTCGCTGTGGCAACGCTGCACTCAAGCATTCTCCTGTGTCCTCCACCAGTCTCTGCCCCACCAGCAGATTCTAATCCTGTTTCCTTCCTCTTCCACAAGTTACAGGGGCCAAAGAGGAGGCAACAAGATGCATGGGAGATCAGCAGTGCCTCAAGGCTGAGACATCATTCCTGCCAGATGACCAAGAGCCACAGATGCTGATGCTCTCAAAGAAGCAAGGCAGGATGTGAAAGCTTTGGCACAGAGAGCCAAAGGGTGAGCTGCAGCTGCTGTGTCTAGAGCTGCAAAGAAAATCACAAGGGGAGGGACTAAGGCTGATGCCATCAGGGACCCAGAGGAAAGTTAAGAATAAAAGTAGAGCAATCAGGCAGGGGCACACATCTAAGAGCAGCACCATAAGCATCAAAACTGATGGACACTGTCTCCAGCACTGAGGTTCAGTGATGACTGAATTTTTTGTGTGTGTATCTAGCCACAACTGGTTATACAAGCATAGTGTATATAGGGACAGGCAGGGATTCTTCCATGGCTGCCAGTTGTTTGCCCGCAGAGACCAGTCTCTCCTATTTTAGCCCATGCCTTTGGATGGAACTGTTATTTCCACCTGAGGGAAAGAAATAAAAACATGCCTGACATTAGAAAAGCTCTGGAAAAAATATTCTAGTCTGTGGTGGGACTGTGAACTGCCCTGCTTTTAGCATTGATTTACAACAAAAATGCTTTTGTCTATAAAAATTGTGATGGCTCACAATTGCTGTTATCTTCTCTTCTTTTCCCCCACTCAGTGACTGCAATTCAAAAGTGCCAGTGTGCATGGCATACTTTCTTTCATAAACAGTATATTGTACAGAAAGCCCAAAGGGGCAAAGTGCTAATTGCCAGCCCTGCAAACTATGTTACACCTTTGGATCCTTTGTGTATCATATGTGGTTCTACAAAATGCCAAGCACATTAAATGCTCTAAAGACACCATCTGAAAGAACTGTGAGCTTTCTTCATCAATGGGTGGGAGAGACAAGTACGTTCATTACCTTGCAAAGTGTAAGTCACCCGTGTTTCTGTGTCTCAGTGGCCCACTTTTATAAGTAAGTTCATAAATGCTTAAATTATTCCTGAAAAATGGAGCAGAGGCTCCTAAGGTTTTTTGTGAAGATTTCTAAATAAAATTAAAACAAACAAACAAACAAAAAACCCACCCAAACCTCCGAACTCCTCAAATCACACAAAGCCCAACCTTGCTTTTTATGAGTTGTCCACACCCATCATTGTCCATACCTCTCCGTTGCAGTGAATTTTAAGTTAAAAACCCTCTAATTTTCATTGAAATTACTTTTACTTAGAAACACAATTGTTTCATATTTTTCTATGAAGTCAGAAAATCAGAATGAGATGAAGGAAACAAAGTGGTCAAATCAGAAATATGTTTTGAAGCTCAGCTGAAGATTGCCTTTTTATTGTCCTGATTTAAAAAGTCACTCAGTCATTTATAGCACTAAAGAATTCCCTGAGGATGAGAAAATAATTTCCTGTTCTAGCCATCATATCCCAAGTTGGCTTTGGGAATGTTACAATATAGGTTTACGCAGGAGGAAAGCAGCATATCAGATATCTCAGCATAATTACACACATAACCCTAGTCACCTTCTAGATTTGTTAGCTACCATGATGTCATGAAGCATGTAACTGCAGTGGCAGATTTATCCTAGTCTCCACAGGATGTCTGTCACATTCTCAATGTGGTGGGGGATTTACTGTCAGATGTGGTCTTTTAAATGTTTACAGTTGTTGTCCTGCTTGTAGGAAGGTTGGGACTCCTGCCAGATTTTTAATTTTTTCTGTTCAGTTATTTCACAAACACAACCTGGAAAATAGTCTGAGTTTGTAATAAATCTGCATTTTAATCCTCTTCACATGTACACAAGCACTCCCATCTTGGGAAAAGTAGTTCTTGGAGAACTACTCATGTAATTAAATATAAGAACATGTCTAAAAGTTTCCAGGCTAGTACTTTAGAAGACAAGCAATGCAAAGGGAAAGAAGAGAAGATCTAACAAAAAATCCAGGTAAATACAACACATACGCACATACACACACACACACATATGTACATATATGCATGCATGTATGTATATATTACTATAACCTTACTGTGCATTTGTTATTGGTCATGGGCATGAAACAGCATCTGATGCTGTCTGTAGAGGCTAGAAAGTCTGCTGGAAAGGAGAGAACCAAGAATACTAGAGATCACCAGGTAAGTTGTATCACAATACCTTCCCATACAAAACCCTGTCTCTAAAAAGTTAAAAGTGAGCATGATTATCAGTACCTGGAAGGCCTGTTGCCTTAAAGATGATATAGTTGTCCCCTCTGTATGTTCCATATCTACTGCAGATGGCTATGAAAATCCCATAAAACTAGTTTACTTATAGTAACCTATAGTAATTTACAGCATATAGTAACCTTGTGTAGGATCCAAGACATATGTACCACTGTGGCTCTTGCAGGGGTTTGTTACATTAAGTTTACTTTCAACCCTGGCACTACTTTCAGATGAAATAAGAGGTGCAAATAACGTGAAAGTGAAGTGCCATTTTATTTTAACAGATTTTAGGTATCTGAAAACTTGATGATTTAACTTCAAGTCACTTTTCTGTGTAGTAGCATGTGTTTATATCCAATAAAATATTCACTTCACTTAAGAAAACTCAGGGCTCACACTCTCCTGGTGTGCTTAACCCCACCTTCAGCCTGTGCTCTTATTGTGTGAGAAAGTGTACTGTGCAGTACATAAAGTTTGTTCCAGATTTATGCTAACTCCTAAGGTGCTGCATCCATGTTCAAACTCAAAATAAATTTATATTTGGAAATTTAGGGAATTGTACTTTGTAAGGAAAAATTTATTAACTTAGTCCCTTTATAAATGCTGTCATAGGTGTAAGACAGACTACAGATGATTAAATTATTTACTTTACAGCCACAATAGTTTGATCAACAGATCAATTTTCATTGCTGGATTTTTAATCGGATTGCCTCCTGTACAGTCAACACTTATCTTTGGCAGTTTCCCTTTAAGTTGTGGAGGTTAAAAGTGCAGAAGATCAAAACCTGCACTCAATGCACCTCACATTTCAGACTTTGAATTACAAACATTTACATTTCCCCCATATGTAATTGTATATGCATATAGGGACATAAGTTGCATTTATCATGGACACGAACATAAAGATATGTGACATTTTTGAAAAAGAAGGCTTGATGAAAATCATTGCCACATCCTGAAAAACAGAATAATTGTCCTAGGTCCAAGACAAAAATAATGTGTGTTTATTGTACTGCCTTTAAGATTGTAACACTAAGGGTCAGAGGAGTCTGGGGTTTTTATCTACCCTGATGGATGACTCTCATGCAAATGTCTTTCCTGCTTCCCCTACAAAGGTTAGGGGTATTACAAAGGAAACCTAAAAGTGTGGAAGACAATAGCCCCATTTAGAGTGGCAAAGGAAATTTGTATGTCAAGAATCATTTCTATGTCATGCCCAGATTCCCTGTGAAAAGCCAAGGAGAAAAAACTATCACACTAAGCTAACATGAAAATGATTGGATGTGGAGTTGACCTGTGCTTTACATTAAGATAAAAAAATTAATACTTTCTGATATATCTAGTTTACAACAAAGTTTTCCTTCTCATTTCAGGAGAAGCAACTCAGGAGAAAACATAGAAAGAAAAATATGTGGCTTTTCATAGGGGAGAAAGATTTTCAAGTTTGGTGCTTGTAAAGACTCCAATGCACAATTTTTATTAATCTTTATGTCAGAAAGCTTTGAGAGAGTTAATTTTAGGGAAATATAGATGTAAAATCCAGGAAATGGCAGATGGTAGCGAAAAAATATATTCCAGGGACACTTAGAACAAAGCAGTAGCAGATGACTTCTGATCCATGTGCTTCTCCTTATATCCATCACTATTATGCAGCTTTGAGCAAGGTGTGATGAATGAGTAAAGTTGAATTATTCCCCTGGTCAATTTAAGTTCTGAAAATGATGTTAAACCCCCCGCCTCAGTTGTTTACCCTTTTCACCTGTTGTCTCTCACCAAACTCCATGATGTACGCAACCCTGCAGACTGTCCCATACTGGAGGCAGTAGTGTGGCGCCATGAGGACCGTGGGGACCGTGGGAATGAGACGGCGGCCACCCTGGCAGCGGAGCTGCAGGGCGGCGGAGATGGCACGCACCTCCCCCCATGCCAGAAGTAGCGACGTGCAGCAGGGATGGCAGAGACGGCGGCAGCCCCCGCGCCTGAAGCGGTGAGGTGTGGCAGGGACGGCAGAGATGGCACACGCACCCCTCCTCCACGTGGCAGAAGCGGCGACAGACTGCAGAGACGGTGGCCATGCTGGAGAAACACAGCACCGTGGGGACCGCTGGCCGCCCCAGGAAGACGTGGCAGCACAGCAGCTGTGCTGCGCCTGGGGACGCCGGGCTGGCACCCCGTGTCCTGCTGTGGCATTCGCGCCTCATGCTTGTCACGCGTGGTTGTGCCGTGTGCCGCGCCATCTTGGAAAGGCGGCGGTGCGGGTGTGCCGCGCCTAGGGGTGTCCAAGGCAGTGCATTGTGTTCTGTGGTTGCGGCCACACCTCATGTGCTGTGTGTGTGGCCACACAGTGACTCCGGGGGATGCGGCAGTGACTCTGGGCCCGGCTGGAGGTGTGTGTGTGCCCTGGCCCTGGGCATGCCTTCCCCCACATGGCTGCTGGAATTCTGAGAGTGCAGTGACTATGCAATTGAGAAAAGCCCAATGCCTACCGGGAATAAAACCAAGAAGGAGTCCACCTGCAGCGGGGAAATCCGGCCGAATTGTGCTTAAAAAGAGACACAGATGGGCGATGTACAAGTAAGACTTTCCTCCCCTATGATTAAAGCAGTTGTTGTATCTCTTGCCATGACCTTTAGGAACGGCCTCAGAGGGCACGACACTTAGACACCAAGCCAAACGTTGGCTTTGGGTTATTCCCGTGAGGTTGGAAGTCCCGGCTCTGCCTACAGTGCACCCTAATGGGAAGAGCTGCACACCTCTTCCTCTGAGTCATCCTTGAGAACCATGCTGTCATGTGACCGATGACCTGCCAGGCCCCCACCCCTAGCTGATCACTAATAAAGGCTTTATTAAAAGGAGAAAAAGGTCTCCTGGCCTGTTTATAACAAAGGTGAGAGCTGGAATGAGGTTAAAGCTGGTCTTTATCTCCTAGAGAAGTCTCTCTCCCTCCCCTTTCAGGGGCATTAAATCTGTAGAATTGCTCCTTTTCCTGGAGCTTCTGTTTCTCACTCTAAGTTCTTGCTCTGATTAATTATGTGCTGAGCCAGTGTCTTCCTGTGTATGGATACAAAGGCATTTGCCTGCTAAAACACTGTGGACTTGTCAAGATTACATAATTTTCAACTTCATATTCAAAGATCTTTTTAAACAACATCACAGTCCTTCTTCACTTGGACCCTCAAATATTAGACAGCTTCTAAAACACCATTGTGTTCACTGTCCTTTTAAACCCTCCACATGGTCTGTTTCACTTTATTAGACTGAGAACCTGGAAAGAAAACAACATCTCTGACTGGAAATTGCACATATGAATGTGAGAAACATTAGTGCCTACAACATATGCCTATCTCTCAGATTAGAAACAGAAACTCATTGGTAAACTTGGGCTGTCCCTAAGCCTTTTTGTACTTTGCAGTAGGATGGCAAGAGTCATAGATGTCTGACACAATCTTTGAACTTCCCTAGCAAAGAATATTTCTGCATGTGTTTTCCAATAAACAGTTTATTGAAAGAGGAATAAACTAGATATGAATTCTAGATAGCATTCATATCAAATATGAAGTAATGTTGTGTTGTGGGGTGTGTATAAGAAGTGGAGTAAAGCCTAGGCCCCAATAAGCCTCTCAAGTGAGAAAGGCTGCTTGGAAGCTCAGGTGAGGCAGGGCTCACACATCCACACACGCCACGTGGCTAGCTCAGCAAAGAGAGGAGGAAGGCTCCGGCAGCCCAGATCAGTTCCAGCCAGGTTTGTTGCAGATGCTGAAGTCTCCAGCGCCAAGAGGGGGACACCCCCTTGGTTTGGGGTTAAGTACAGGTTTCAACAGCCCGTGACCTTGGGGCACAGGGGCAGGACAAGGGGCAGGTAAGGTCAGTGACCTATGGGGAAAACAGGGCTGGCCACCGGGAACTTGGGACACACATGAAAGAAGACACCACAGGGCCATGGCATTTAGGAGAGGGGAGATTTAGGGCAAACTATTGCGTACAGCGCACCATTGGGAGGAGGCTGGGCAGGTGACTATAGTCTGTCTTGCCAAGGCCAATACACAGGTGTTATGTCAAGGGGCTGCAGTGATTCCACAAAGTAACATTGAAATTAATTAATATTTATCATTTAAATGTTTCTTTTGGAATCATATTATTAATAGCCCATATAAAATTAATCAGATATCAAGTTTATACCTTAAAGCACCAATAGGTGCATAATCTTTTGAACAGTATAGGCAGATTTGAACAGGCAGATGCACAGAAACAAGTAAGACATGTAAAACACTTCATAGGAGATTACAGAAAAACCTTTTCTTTCCCTGAAAACTAATGTTCTGTTAATGAATGCTGGGAAGAAACAGTTTCAGAGGACCACAAACAGGTATTTCTTAAGCTATAACAAGGAGACGTTCATCTTTGATGGACCTTATGCCCAAGAACATATAAACCTGTATGCCACTGATATTCTAATAAGATATAGAGTGACACAACTAAGTTCCTAGACTTCCTGCTTATTGGGAAAATCTTGAACAAGGCTCAAAACCATAAGGCAATTAAAAAATACCAGACATACATCCCCTACCCACCCCACTCCTCCCTGTCACCCGTTTTTTTTCTGGTTTAATGATATTTGTGGGGGACTTTAACTACCCTGACATCTGATGGAGAAGAAACACAGAGAAACACAAACAGTCTAGGACGTTCCTGTTCCATCAGTTGTCACCGATGACAACTTCCTGACAGAAGTAGTGAAGAGCCCCAGAAGGAACGTGTGCAGCCTGACCTTAAACTAGCAAAGAGGGAAAGCACTGTTGGAAGTTGTAGGCATGTCAGAGTCAGCCTCTTCCCCCAGGCTACTAGCAATATGACAAGAGAAGCTGTGCAAGAGGAGGTTTATGTTGAACATTAGGAAGAATTTTTTTCACAGAAAGGGTGATGAAATATTGGAATGAGCTGCCCAGGGAGGTGGTGGAGGTGTTTAAGGAAAGATATGATCGAGCTGACATGGTCGTATGTGAGGCCTGACAGTGGTCTGAAAATAGATTCTCAGCCTCCAAGCAATTGCTTGAGTTCCTGTGAGAAAGCTAAGCATACAACACTCTCACTCTGTCCTGGGAACTTCTAAGGAGGAACCCAAAACAATCCATTATACATAGCCTCTTCCTGACAACTGGTGTTTTTCTACCTTGTTTTCTGGTAGAGATGTTTACAAGAAGGTTGTGTTCTGAACTACCAATCCCATTCCTTGTAGCTGTAGAAAAGCACTGTATAAAAGGGGTCTGTCTTTCAATAAATTTTGCTATATGCCCTCCAAGAAGACCAGAGTTCACATGTCGTTACTGGAGCCACCCCAAATGATAATGACAATGATGTTTGGTCATGGGTTGGATTTGATGATCTCAGAGGTCTTTTCCAACCTAATTGAATGTATCAAGTATGAAGGCTTGGCTGTAGTGGCCATGAGACTGTGGAGTTCAGTACAGGCAAGGAAGAAACAGAGCAGCAAGCAAGATTGTGAACATGGACTTCAAGACAGCTAACTTTAGACTCTTCAGGAATCTCCTGGCAAGAATCCCATGGGAACAGGCTCTGCAGAGAAGATGGATCTAAGAGAATCGGGTTGATATTCAAGGATCATCTCCTCCAGGTTCAAGAATGATGGATTCTGATGGACCACAAAGGGAGCAAGCAGTCTGCATGAATGAATAAAGAACTACTGTCATTACTCAAACATAAAGAAATGGGGCAACTTTTACAGCACCTGACCTGCTGGAACTGGATGGGCTGCATCTCTCTGTTAAGGGCAGAAGGATTTTAGCTCATCAACTAGCAGAACTCATTGAGAGGGCTATACACTTGGTTTGAATGGAGAAGTGGGTGCAGTTGGGCTGTCTGGAAGCAGGCCCAAGGGTGGTAAGCCTGAGTTAGGAGTGAAATCAGTAGTCCAGCTGAGGTGCATGTATACCAATGCATGCAGCATGTGTAACAAACAAGAAGAGCTGAAAGCCATGGTGCAACAGCAAAGCTATGATGTAGTTGCCATCACAGAAATGTGGTAGGATGACTCACATAGCTGGAGCACTGCACTGGGTGGCTACAAGCTCTTCAGATGAGAAGGGGGGAAGAGGTGGAGAGGTGGCCCTTTACACTGGGGAGGCTTTTGACGTCATAGGCATTGCAACCAATGATGATGGAGTTGAATGCCTATGGGTAAGAATTAAGGGAAAGCCAACAAGACTGACATCCTGTTGGGAGTCTGTTATCGTCCACCCAACCAGGAAGAAAAGGTGGACAACTTATTCTATAAGCAGCTGGAGAATGTTTCAGGATCACCAGCCCTTGCTCTTGTAGGTGACATTAACCTACCAGACATCTGCAGCACCTGCACACCCTTCATCACCTTAAAGATCCTGATTTGGGCCAGCCATTCATAGCAATGGGGAACAAAGTGACACAGACCCCCTTATGCATCCAAAGGAGATCAGTTTATTGTAAAAATCACATCCTTTTTATACCTTTCATCTCTACCTGACATAACTGAAACCAAACTGAGACATAACAGAATTTGCCAGAAAGAAGGCATTCACTGGCTAGTCCAGCTGCAGTGCTGCTGTGCACGTGTTCTACCATCGAATCCCCTTTCCGCTCATATGCTGTCCACACATACCTCCAACTAGTCATAATCTCATTTCCAACTATCACTCAATTGATTCTCTCCTCACTCCTAACTGCCTCTCACCCCTCAACCAACTTCCAACTGTCCAGCCTGCAGCTGTGCCTTTCCCAAGTGGTCTTCTGGTGAGCATAAGTCTTAAACACTTTTACAATTATAAACCAAACCCTACAAGTAACTCCAGATGAGGAGAAAGTGGAGATGCTTAACACCTTCTTTGCCTCAGTCTTTAGTGGAAAGACAGCTTGTCCCTCCTGGGCTGGTAGATGGTGTCAGGGAAAAAAATGGTCCCCCTGTTATCCAGAAGGAGGCAGCCAGAGAACTGCTGAGCTCTTTGCATGTGCATAAATCCATGGATCCAGATGGGATCCGTCCCAGGGTGATGAGGGAGCTGGCAGATGAGCTTGCAAATCCACTCTCCATGATTTACCAACAGTCCTGACTCATTGGTGAGGTTCCAGATGACTGGAAGCAGGCCAATATGATGCCCATTCACAAAAAGAATGGGAAGGAGTATCCTGGTAATTATAGGCCAGTTAGCCTGATCTCAGTGCCCAGTAAGGTAATGGAACACTTTATATTGGGTGTCATCACGCAGCACTTACAGTATGGCACGGGTACCAGACACAGCCAGCATGGGTTTAGGAGGAGTAGGTCATGTTTGACCAACTTGATCTCATTTTATGACCAGGTGACCCGCCTGGTGGATGCGGGAAAGGGTGTGGATGTTATCTGTTTGGACTTCAGCAAGGCCTTTGACACTGTCTCCCACAGCACATTCCTGGAAAAGCGGGCAGCCCACAGCTTGGACAGGTGCACCCTTCACTGGGTTAAGAGCTGGCTGCATGGCCAGGCCCAGAGGGTGGTGGTAAATGGTGCTACATCCAGCTGGCAGCCTGTCACTTGTGGTGTCCCTCAGGGGTTTGTGCTGGGGCCAGTTCTGTTCAATTTTTTTTTACTGACAACATGGATGATGGTATTGAGTCTTTCAGTAGTGAATTTGCAGATGACACTAAGCTGGGAGTGTGTGTTGATCTGTTGGAAGGCAGGAGGGCTCTGCAGAGAGACCTGGAATGGTTAGATGGATGGGCAGAGTCCAATAAGATGACATTTAATAAATACAAGTGTTGAGTCCTTTATTTTGGCTACAAAATCCCCCTGCAACATTATAGGCTGGGGACGGTGTGGCTGGACAGTGTCCAAGCGGAAAGAGACCTAGGGGTACTGGTTGACAGCTGACTGAACATGAGCCAGCAGTGTGCCCTGGTGGTCAAGAAGGCCAATGGCACCTGGCCTGTATCAGGAATAGTGCGGCCAGCAGGACCGGGGATGTAATTTTTCCCCAGTACTTTCATTGATGAGGCCACACCTTGAGTGCTGTGTCCAGTTCTGGGCCTCTCAGTTTAGGAAAGACGTTGAGATGCTTGAGTGTCGCTCTGTTCTTTTCTGTTCTTTTAACCTTCTGATTGTTTACATACTTAGGAGTCAGATTCTCACACATTTTCTATAAACAATGCTATTGTTTACATTCCTCCAGTTAGGAGGGACAATTGATAGACACCTTTTCAGGCCAGTGGAATTGACGAGGTTGAACTTCTGTCTTCCAATGTGGTCCATTTCTGTGAAATGTATATAAGGTGAAATCAAAAAAGTAAACTCCTTTTTTCTCCTCTCGCTCTGGCTCTGTCATCTCTGTTGCATCTCATTGTGGCATTCCTGCATCACTTGAGGGCATCCAGAGTAGGGCAACAAGGCTGGTGAGGGGCTTGGAACACAAGCCTTATGAGGAACAACTGAAGGAGCTGGGGTTGTTTAGCCAGGAGAAAAGGAGACAGAGACATGACCTTATCACTCTCTACACCTTCCTAAAAAGTAGTTGTAGTCAAGTGGGTGTTGGTCTCTTTCTTCCAGGCAGCAGCTGACAGAAGGAGAGGACACAATCTCAAGCTGAGCCAAGGGAAATACAGGCTGGATATTAGGAAAGAGCTTTTTATGGGAAGAGTGAAAAAGTACATGAATTGTCTGTGTGGGGAGGTAGTGGAGTCATCATCCCTGGATCCCTTTTAAAAAAAAGATTGGATGACACTTTGTGCCATGGTCTAGTTGAAGTGTTTGGGCATGACTTGGACTCAATGATCTTGAAGGTCTCTTCCAACCCAGTCATTCTGTGAATTCAGTGATAAAGAGAAAATACACAGAAGGTGGAAGCAGGGACAAGCCACATGGAATGAATATAAAGAGGTTGTCAGAGTAACTAGAAATGAGACAAGAAAGGCCAAGGCCCATCTGCAATTAGTATGGCCAAGGATGTAATGAAAAACAAAAAGGGCTTCTTGAAATACATCAATGCCAAAAGGAAAACCAGGGAAAATGTGGGCCCATTTCTAGATGGAGAGGTCACTTTGGTAAGAAAAGGATGCAGTGTAGGCAGAGTAACTGAATGCTTTCATTGCATCAGCCTTCACTGACATTGCCAGCCCTGGGGAATCTTTGACCCAAAGGACCAGGGTAAAGAAATGTTGGAAGATTTTTCCTCATTCAAGGAGGATTGATTTAGAGAATACATGCACAGATTTGATGTCTGCAGGTCCATGGGTCTTGACAGGATGCACCCACAAGTGCTGAGAGAAATGGTGGACACCACAGCAGGGCCTTTAATGGTCATCTTTGAATTGTTGCAGAGATCAGGAGAGGTGCTTGAGCACTAGAAGAGAATAAATGTCACCTCAGTCTTCAAAAGGGGCATGGAGGACCTAGGGAAATACCAGCCAGTCAGCCTAACTCAATTGCTGGAAAGGTGACAGAATGCCTCATTCTGGGGGCCATCTCTATACACATGGATGACAAGAAGGGGATCAGGAGTAGTCAGCATGGATTCACTACAGACTAATCACGCTTGACCAACCCGATGGCCTTTCACGATGAGAAAATTACCTGGATGAATGAGGGAAGAGCAGTGTGTATTGTCTACCTCAACTTCAACAAGGCTTTTGACACTGCTTCTCACAATGCCCTCATAGGTAAACTCAGGAAGTGTGGACTGGATAAGTGGACAGCAAGGTGGATTGATAACTGGCTGAATGGCACACTCCAGAGGACAAAATCAGTAGAAGAGGGTCTAGCTGGAGGCTTGTCACTAGTGGTGTCTACCAAGGATCAGTATTGGGTCCAGTATTGAACAAGTTTAACTTGTTTACCAGTGACTTGGGGGGAGAGGCAGATGCCTCCTCAGCAAGTTCACTGACAACTCAAAGCTGGGAGGAGTGGCCAATACCCAAGAGTGGTCTGCTGACATTCAGAAGCATCTTAACAGGTTGGAGAGAAGAGCAGAGAAGAACTGTCTGAAGTTAAACGAAGACAAATGCAGACTCCTGCACCAGTACAGGCCAGAGGCCAAACCACTGGTAAGCAGCTCTGTGGAGAAGGACCTGTGGGTCCGGGTTGACAACAAGCTGTCCATGAGCCAGCAGTGAGCCCTTGTGGCCAAGAAGGCCAAAGGTATCCTCAGGTGCATTAGGAAGAGCATTGTCAGCAGGCTGGGGGAGGTGATCCTGATCCTCTACTCAGCCCTGGTGAGGCCACATCTGGAGTGCTGTGTCCAGTTCTGATGTCATCAGGACAAGAGTGACATGGCGTCACTGGAGCAGGTTCAGGGGAGGGCAACAAAAGGTTGGGACTCTTCTGCCTTGAGAAGATGACTGAGAAGGGACTTCATCAGTGTATATAGGTATAGGAAGGGAGGGTGTCAAGAGGAGGGAGCCAGGCTCTTCTCAGTGGTTCCAAACAATAAGACCAGAGGCAACAGTCAAAAACTGATGCATGACAAGTTCCACCTTAATATGAGGAAGAACTTTTTTACTGTGCAGATGACCATACACTGGAACAGATTGCCAAGAGAGGATGTGGAGTCTCCCTCTCTGGAAATGCTCAACAGCTATCTGGATGCAATTCTGTCAATGTACTCTAGGGTGACCCTCCTTGAGCAGGGAGGTGAGACCTGATGACTGCTCTGGTGGTCTCTTCCAACCTCTCCTATTCTGTAACTTTGAGCTGTTGTTGCTGCCAAACACACCATTCGGAAGGTATTCAGGCAAAGCTAGGGTTCTGATTCCAATCACCATCTGCCTTCAGCTACCCTGGTCTGTAGCACATCTCTCCCAGAGGATATGGTGGACCCCAGGGTGTCCTTACAAAACAGCTTATAGACTCTTCTTTCCCTTCCAGAAAGCATTATAATAGAAAACATTACAAAAACATGATTACCCAGTATTTCACCTATGTATTATAAGCTGATAAACTATCAACAGCATAGGATTAGAGAGCCTGAGAATCCCTGTTTTACAGAGCCTGAGACTATCCAGCTGTCTTAGACTTTTTAGGTCCCTACCTCCCTTCCTCTCTGACTTTATCATTTTTCTGTGTACATTCTAAAGAGAGCAATTAATTTATCTTCATTGACTGTGACAGCAGTTTCACACAGTTCATCAACATCCCACTGAATTGTCACTTTCCCCCTGTGAATCCAGAAAATAAAAGTATAAATTACTAAAAACTCCAAATTAAGATTAGTATTTAAAAATAAGTTTTTATTATATTTTTCTTCCAGAATTGCCTTCCTAATTTATTTCTTTCCAAGTCTGGAAATTCCCAGTAAATCTGACATAAATCTCCAACACATCTGTTTTTTTGCATTGCATATGACAGTTCATGCTTCACTGACAACATTCCATCATCTAGCAGTTCTAACTATGGATGAGTGTTTATCTTTACAGTGTTTTAATAGGTATTTTATTGTTTTTGACACATTTACTTCCATCTTGTTTATCTAGGGATTAGCAATGTGTAAAGGGTTTCATGTTTGCCAATTGGTTTGATTTCCCGGCCAATGTACATTGCAATTTATCTGATGGCTTAGTGTTTGCTATTTTATATATGACATGGGGAACTCAAAAAGCGAAACAGGCTTACCTTAAAATTAGAAAAGATAGTTTATTCACACACATTAAGAATAAAGAATAAGAAAAGAGGAAAAGAAACAAAAACCAACTTAAAAACCTTCAAAACATCCTTCCTTCCCCCCACACATATTCACTTTCCTACACACAACATAAAAGGAGAAAACCTGTCATTTCAGTCAGGGTTACCATTTAAAAATAATCTTCCATCAGTCCCTTTAGGAAAAGAGTCTTTCTGCGTCTTATGGAGATCACACTTCTACAGATCCTACCTATGGCTGCTGCCCAAACACTGCACCTAGGTCATAAAACTGCTTATTGGGAGTATTAAGAATGCCTCCTCTATCATGAAAACCAAAATTATCTTCTATCTCCAAAATCATCTTCATCTCAAACTGCAAAATTTCCTTTTTCCCTAGGAGTGAAAGGCTTCATATCACTTCTAACTAGAGCCATGCATGCCCCCCAAACAGCATTTATATATTACAGGAAAAGAAGGTCCTTCTCCATAAATACAGAAACATTACAGCCATATAGGCTACTCCTCTTCCTTCTCTCTGAATAGTCTTTTCCACTCTTTCTTCACTGACTCCATTTCATGCTATGTCTTTTTATGGTTCAATCACTTTGCCTTGTCTCCACTCTGGGGAAAGGGCCAGTGCTTTGAAAAGTTCATCTGCTGGCGAGAAAAGAGTTAAACATGCCCAGGCCTGTGCTGATCACGAGGTCTCTCACGCGGGAGCTGCAAAGAATTCCAGACCATGCTGTTGGGGAGTTGGTGGATGTTTCCTTCTCCACCAGTCCGTCTTATGGTGCAGGCCACTCCTTTGTGAGGCCGCGGCTACCAGAGGCCTGAATGAGGGAGGTGGGGGAGAGACATCCCTGCATCCCAGCCAGCGACAGCAGAAGCTGCCATGGCTTTTCTTACCCTCCCTGCTGCTCACCATGGCCGGGCCTGCCGGCATGGCTGGGCTGCTCCCCCCGCGGGGAACGTGGCTTGCAGAGGGCCGTCCCAGCCTGGCCTGGCCAACCAGGGGAAGTGAGAACCAGGCCCAGCCCAGCCCAGTGCGGCAGCCACCAGATGATGTTACCAGGTGAAAATCCTGGGGCAGAGAGACAGCGGATCCAGTAATTCACAACTTAAATAGTTTCTCCAAGAGTCACTTTCCTGTCCCCTCAGTAGCTGAAACCAAATGTCGATCGCCAAGCACTGGCCCCCCAATAGGTGCCCATCTGCCCCCAAAGACTCCAAGGTCCTTGCAAGGTCATATTTCACCTTTAACACGACAATCACTTTGTCTTGTCTTCATTCTGGGGAAGGGCCAGTGCCTTGAAAAGTTCATCTGCTGGCAAGAAAAGAGTTAAACATTCCCAGGCCTGTGCAGATCATGAGGTAACTGCCGCACAGGAGCTGCAAAGATTTCCATGCCATGCTGCTGGGGGAGTCAGTGGATGCTTCCTTCTTCACCCTTAGGTCTCATGGTGTGGGCTGCTCTCTCTCTCTCGGTTATCAGAGGCCTGAAGGAGGGAGGGGAGGGGTGGGGAGGAAAAACATCCCCCCAGCCTCGGCTGGTGACAGCCTCCCCGGCTGCCCACTGTGATCAGAGCCACTGGCACTGCCAGGCCGCTTTCCTGCTCTGTGGGGAGCAGGGCCCTTGCAGTGCCCAGCCGGGCTTACCTAGCCACCCAGGGGCAGCAGGGCCTGGCCCGGCCACGCGGCCACCGCAGCACGATGTTACCTTGTGAAAATCCTGGGACAGAGAGAAGGCGGATCCAACCCATTCACAGCTTAAATAGCTTTTTCCAAAAAGTCGCTTCCTGGTTTCTCAGTGGTCAAAGCTACATACAATAGCCAAGAACTGGCCTCTGATAGATGTTCATTTAAACCATGCTAACCCATATCACAATGACATGTCTAATTCATTCTGAGCTGTTGTATTGAATTGTTGCTGCCTCACAATGCTGGCTTGATTCTGCTTAGCAGAAGACCAAGACATCCTTTTGCTTGAGTAGTCCCACCAAGACTCCCTGATCTTTTGTTGAGCATAAAGCTTTACCTGACAAGTTGTCGATGTTACAACACAGAAAAGGACTGAATCTGAGAGTCTATAATGAAAAAAGAATACCAACCCAACCAACAAAATATCCCCAAAAACTCTACCAAAACAACACAGTGAAGTTCCCACAGGAGAAGTAAAGAAGGAATAAAACTATGAACTAAGGGGAAAATAGTAGCAGAAAAGTGTCTGCACAATCATACAGCAGGTGGGGAGGATCATTTATCAATCTGCCAGTCCTAAAAGGAATCTGCAAACTCATTCCAACTAGATGCTTTTCTGATGTCCATCCCTGGATTTTCTTCACTATAGATGGGTGCCTACTGTCCAGGCAATGGATCCGGTGGGCAAGTATCATGTGTGACCTTCTCTGTCTTCTTTGAAAATTCCCAAGACAGACAGGATTTCTGTTCCCAATAGCCATTCTGGTACAGAAGTGTGGCCCCAAGCAAAGGGATCCAGGCTTCCTGTTTTTCATGTTTACAGCCACCTGTGTGTCTGACCCTGAGTTCCTCTTTCTTTTATTTACTTCTCAGTCCTCTCTGTTTCTCTCTCTACCTCCTGTCTTTATTCTATATCCATATTTTTTGTCTATGTCTCCTCCTTCTTCCATATACCATATATTTTTTATAAGAAGAAAATGTATGTTTCTCATGACATTTCCAGTGACAACAGAGACTCTTCAGTTTGGAGATGCTAGACTCCTCAGTTTTGCAGAATCCAGAAAGTGGTGGAGAAAATGAATGCATACTACTTTCTCATGAAATCCTGCAGTTCTAGAGTTAGAGGATATTCACTAGAAGTAGGACATCAGTGGAAAACTGATAAAAAAAGACTTCACATTCCAACTAGCAAATATCTGGACTTACTTTCCACAGGAAGCAGTGGAAGTTTATGGTATGACAATGCAAATGGGTATAGACATATTAGGAGAAGGAAAGGTAGTCCCTCTCTTGAGTGGGATGTTGGATTAGCTCAAAATCAGAGAATGGGTAAGGTTGGAAGGGACCATCAGTGCAGTCATCAGGTCCAACCTCCCTGCTAGAGGAGGGTCATCCTAGAGCACATTGCACAGAATTGCATCCAGACAGTTCTTGAATATCTCCAGAGAGGGAGACTCCACATCATCTCTTGGCAATCTGTTCCAGTGTATGGTCATCTGCACAGTAAAGAAATTCTTCATTACATTCAGGTGCAATTTTCTTTGTGTAAATTTCTGACATATTTCTTGGCACCACTGAGAAGAATGAAACCTTACCCAGATCCTTCTCAGCTTGGAAGGCACTAAACTGGTTTGTTAATGGCAAGTCTTCAGGAGAAATAGGAGCATTTCTCCGTACATGCAGTGAGATTGGAGAATGACAGCATTCTAGCCAGCCTTCCCTCCTATTGGCTTCTTGTGAGATGGTTCAGAGTCCACCTACATCTCCAGCGTAAAGAAGGGCTGAGGCTCCTGAGTCTGTAGGGTATCTGAAAATATACTAGCTATCTCTCAGCCTCACGAAAGATATGCAGGCTACTTACTTCCTCATGTAACTGGTGATCTGGTGATATAGTTCCTCAACACAGACACACTTTCAGCAGAGAAGACTCTTGTTCCCAGCTTCCCACACAGGCACCAGGCACTCTTTACTGCCAGAGATCTCCAGAACTACATCTATTGTTTAGGGGGAAGCCTCCAACATCGCTTGTGCAGCAACTCCAACAGCCACTGGGGAACAAGCTCTACAGCATGTCATGACCATAACGTTTGGAACTCAGACTACTTATTCCCCTCAACTGCTATTACGCAATGGTTGTAGATTGGAGACAGAAATCAATACTTGAGTCATAAGACAAACCACCTGTTTTATTGTTCAGAACTCACTTATATAGGGAATTCAAAACTCACAGATCTAGACACTGATTGGTCTGTCTTAGTCCTGCCCAGCTCCTTGAACAGTGATAAGTCTACTCTCTGTACTGACCATGATTGGCTGACATCCCTGCACGAGCTCTCTTATTTACCTAGGGACTTCTAGAACAAGCCAGGACAACCAAACTGGACTTTCCATGACCAGATTTGTCTTAGCAAAAGACTAGCTGTGACAAACTATGGCTCTTATACATTGCTCTCTGGTTCTGCAACAATGTTGACCTTCTTAAGGAGAGGAACCATGCCTCATAAACTACCACACCACACACCCTTCTCACTCATGCTCCCAGGAGCTGTATAGATCTGTCACAATTGCTCCTAGCAACCCCCACCCAGGGCTCAAGCCTTGCTCTTGAGCACTGTAGGTTCCTGTGGGTACCTCAGCTTTTGCTCATGTTTCCCTGAGTCTGGGAGTCCCCTATCAAGCCCCTTTTAGTGCTCAGTCCCCCAGGGTTTACTGTAGCCGTCACTGCTGCTGAAGCTCATTTTACCAACTAACTCAAGACTTCCTTCTCAACCTGTCTACCTGTGATTCTGTAAAATTAAGAGATACTAAATGAGACAGGTAGAAACACACACTCACATTTTCTTTATCGAACCATTGTATATGCTGGGAACAACATGAGAGCAGCCTGCAAAAACTAATCAAGCTCTCCCCCCAAAAAACCATTACCTTTCCTAGTTTCTCTTGTCAGAGATAAACATCTCCTGGTTTCTCATTGTCCTGTCACTAGTGGGCTGGACCTGTAATCCCTTTCTTATTGTCTTAATCATTGGATGCTACATCAAAGTTCAGGATAGCCTTAAAATGACTGTTTTTTTGAGCTTTCACTTAATCTTACTGTGGTCCTTAATCCTTTAGTTCATCTGTGATCCTGATATGCTCATAAACATCCTTGGAAAGATGAGCAAGTGAATTTATTTACCTGGATTTCTGAGCAAAGTCTACATCAGGTTATGTATTTCATTGAAGGAACTCTATGGACTGATATCTTTAGGCTACCTTTAATCTGATGAATCTACACATAGAAGAACAACTTTTGTCGAGTTTCAGGCCTCTTAAGTCCATTACACCTGCTCAACTATTGTTCTTGTTCTGCTTTTCTTCCCATGTCTGCCCCTTGTTTTCAGATTCCTCTGTCCCATCCACAGCTACAGCATTTCCTCTATGCTGCTCACAAGTCCTTTTTTCACCTTCCACCTGGATGGTAGTCAACCCAGCTGCTGTATGCTTTGGCAGCAATTGCTAACCAGTGCAAGGATGGGCTCAGCAGGCAACAGTTGAATATCACCTCATGACATGAAAATGCTATCAGCTTGCAGAATGAGATTTCTTTGGCACTAGCTGCTCCAAATTTCCCAGGACATCTCACTCCAGCTACCCTCCAACCTCTGCTACACACACACACACACACACTCTGTTGATTAGCTCAGCAGTAAACTCAGTTCTGAGAAGGATGGTTGTCACATTTGTCTGGCCTGGTTTGGGTTGACTCAGTTGCCCTTGGTTTCACTTCTCTGTTAAATGGGACAAGGATGTGAGTAATCCAGGCTACTGTGCTTCCAATATACTTTGCTCTGGTTAGAGAAATCCTAGATCTGGAACAACTCCCCTGAGGTAATGAGATCATTCTTGCTATTCCTTGTAGGTGAAAAATTAAGGACAGCAGAGTCCTTATGCAGGACATTACTAAGGTGTCACTAATAAAATTGACTCTAGCTTTCAAATAATTAGGTTTCTCATTTTTTTTCCCCCAAGTGATTATAATTATTTACTACTCTCCATATTTTCTTTCTCTGCCAGTAGCTTAGAAAAAGCTCTGTAAAGTCCAGGTAACCTTTAAAAAGCTAATTTACCAGCAAGGCAATACTTGAAAACAGACTTTCACAGCCACCCCTCACCCACATACCCCCTTGTTTCACCATAGGTTTAAAATGGCTTGACTTGTCTATTGTAAAAGAAACTGAACTTGTTGGGGAAGGTGCACATTATTGTACCTTCCCAGACTGGGAACTGACCTAAAGTAATTTCCCAAAAATGTGTACAGGGTAATGGAAATGGTAGTGTACCATTAATAGTGGGATGAGCATCACAGTTTTCCTCACCACCTGGGCCTATCATTCTGCTCCTTTTCATGACTTCTAGCAGCATGACACCCTTGACAGATTCTTGCATTATCTAAAATTCCTCTAATAAATACTGACTGCAGTCATTCCTGGAGGCAGCTGGCATATCAGAGAACACAGAGGAACTGGAATGTTTTAGCTGTCTGTGTTTTCAGAAGCCTTTTGCAGGTGAGAAGGCCAGAGATTGACAGTAACATGCAAGGGAAATCTGTGGCAAATCTTCAGGTGAGGTGCCAGAGAGCCCTTAGGATAAGGGGTGGTGGGATGGAAAGGACAACTTAGCTTTCAACTTTTGATCTTGCCTTCTCACTATTTCTGTGACTGTCCTTACAAACTTTTGTATTTTAAGGACTGTGAGGAGAAGGAAATCAGAAAAAGGCTGGATGTGTTTGCCATAGTAATAAATGTTTCCCATGAATGTTAAATAGCCTCAATGGACCACACCTGTGTCCCTCTTACTAGTTGTGATCTGGGCTAGTTGAGCGAGTGCTTCATCCACTAAAAGACAATGAAATGAAGACAGATTAATTCAAATGCACCTCTCTGTAGAAGTGAGATCAGTGTTGTTTAACAGTGTTTTAATTCCTGGCAGTCTCAGATGTTGTAATTCTGAATTTTCACATTAAATAGCAAAATTACCTTTTTTTCATGCTTCAGCCTCTTTTACACATATCCATTTCTACATAGAAGACTAAAACCTTTTTTCTGGAGCAAAGAGTTAAAACAGTCAACAGCCTTATAAAGTGACAACGCAGCAGTTTCTTAACTAGCAATGGATCTTAGTTGAAAGTCTGCTCATAAAACTATTATCACAGCAGAAAGTAAAGATCCCAACTGATACTGGGTCCCTATTTTTCCAGGCACTCTACAAACATGTTAGGAAAGAAAAACTTCACTGCAATGAATTTAAAACCTTGTTAGATAAAACAGAAGGCAGCTGTGCCAGGGATAAGTATCGCCCCCAGGGCAAAGAAAAAGACCCTGATCACAGAAAAAACATATTCCAGGTACAACCTGGAATCAGATAAGGGGTTCTTGTCACCAGGTGTTACAAAGGGAGATGGGAGCTTAGATAAGTCCCTGCTTTTTGCCCAGGCCTCCAGCAACGGGCAGTAGCTTTCTTGGGGTGGCCATCACCCCAAAACTCAGTCTCCTTCACAAGTTTTTTAATAATGGCAAATTAGGTCTATTACAAAATGAATTGTTTATTTAATAGACACAAAATATTAACAGACATAAGGCTTTAAACACACTATTTACTACACAGGAATAAAACAAAAATAAGTACTAGATAACATACACTGCACGATTAAGGTACCTTTACTACAGCTAGTGAAGAAATCATATTTATTAGGATTCAATGTATCTTACCATCCAATTGCTGTTGGATCATACATTAAAATCCTTTGCTCTCAATTTCTGGAAAAGTAACCATAAAGATATGTGCACACTTTGGGCAGATGCTACCCCACATGTTTCCAGGGAGTAAGTGGCTTCTACCTCTGTGTTAATTTGTGTCACTTTTATAGTTTAAAGAACAGTGTCTTTTGTCAATGATATTTATTTTTCTTTTATCTCTTCCCATATCTGTTCTCCATACCAAGATGTTGATTCTTGGTCAGGCTGCAGACGTTTTGGCACCAGGAGATGATACTTCGCTAGGCCTTTGACCTGACCTGGGTTATCTCTTGCACCTGCACCAAGCATCTCTGGTAGAGACAGGGGGAGGATGTCCTATCTGATAGCCCTAGAGCAGAAAGCCATTCATATCTAGCAGCTCAGAACCAGTTTATTTGTGTTGCTTGAGGCCAAGATTTGAGACTTTGATTTTTTTCAAGTACAAATCCCAGCAGAGGGGAAACCCTGGGCCTGACCTGGGGCACCGCATCACCATGCACTGGGATGCAAGAGGGAGGCAGTATACCCAGATTGGGTGGGGCTGGACTGTGGATGTAGCAGGGTGACAAAGCTATGTTTAAAGCAGCTGTGCCCACATTTTTTTGGCTGTCATGTCCCCTCTCCTGAACCCTTTTGCCTTCCATGCCTGTGTCTAATCATCTTTGGACTTGAAGTTGGAAGGAGCTGAATTCCAAAGACTGTACATTTCTTGGAATGTCATGACAGCATTGACAATAAGGCAACTGATGCATTAACATGCCAGAGAGGTTTTGATGTTTATTCATGTGATGCTCTCAAGGGTTGATTGAATTGATGCCTGATACAACAACTAATGGGAGCTCTTGACAAGGTACCTTAGATTAATTTCCTTATTATCTGACTAGATTTTGTACTCTTTAGGAAAATCAGTATTGAAGCTGGTGCACAAAGCAGCCTCTTTTAGCTTCAGGGTTTAAAGATTTATGGGGCTATCAGGGAAAACAGTGAAGTCAGAGACAATGACAAAATAAGTAAAATCCAAATGACAAATTGCTACGGAACTAGGTAGGTAAAAGCAATCATTAGGATTTGAATTTTCTATCTTTGTTAGGGAATAATTTTCTAATTTACTTTCCCCTTCTTTTCTCCTTCCTTTCCTCCCTCCTGCTTTGCTTAGGCTGCATGTTGCCCTTGCACTCTAGATAATGTAACCAGAACAAATAAAATGCTAAACTCTCTAATAGAGAATTATGAGGAATACAGGTGATAGTTTCAGGTGCTATAGATAGCAAAATATAGGCAAAAGATACTGAAAGAGCACCAGAGAGCAAGGAGAAGAACACTGCTGTATCCCTATGTCTTATACTTTTCCATACCTGATCTGATATATATTGCATGGACCTTTGTAAAGCCTCATCAGTCCTGTAGAAAGTGACAGTGGTTCTACCCACTAGAGTTTTGGAGAGGTAAAATGGGGATTAAAGAAAAAAAAAAAAAAATTTAAAT
>WEIU01017467.1:286953-318443 GCA_013389925.1 Aegithalos caudatus | reverse complement strand
TTGTTTGTTTGTTTGTTTTTGTTTTGTTTTGTTTTGTTTTGTTTTTTTGTTAATTGCTTCACTTAGGAATAGTTCCCCTTTGTGAATTTCTGTAGGATTGGACCTGTCCTCTGTTTTCCTTTGCTGATCAGTATAACTCTCAGGAGACATACCAGAAATTATATTTTCTGAAGTTCACCATCCTCATTCTTTTACCCTCACCACTTTCAGTACTTGGAATTGACTGTAATCTGTTACAGAGGTAAGTCATTGACTATAAGAAATTTTGACTTTTTAAATGCAGCCTGTAAACCACAGATCCTAATAATGGTAGTGTGAAAGTATTCTTTAATGGGAAAACTGACAAACTTTGTTAGTAACAGTCATTTAAACAGAAACACTAATATAGGATTTTAAAAATAGTATCAACTCTTACCAATTCTGGTATGAATGTGAATGGACTTTATCCCTAAATTTAGCAAGTGGATGAAGTCATAGAATAAACATAGAGTATAATTTTCATCAATTTTTTTAGGCTAGTTCAATATAAATTTTATAGAAGAATTACCAAAATTTGTTTTCTAGACAAATTCAGAGGCTGAGAAAACCATTTAGATCTCTGAACTGAGCTAAACAGTTCAAAGACATTAATTTTGAAAAGATTATTATTAATTGAAGTATACAAAAGTTATTTGGAATTTGAATCCCAGTTTGTAATGAATAGTTTCACATTGAACTGTAAAACAACTTCAAGAATAATATTAAGACTATGGGGATTACCCATAAGGAGTTGAATAACATGGGATTGATTGGCAAAGCAGGAAATACAGAGGAAAAAATGAAAACTTTCAAAAGTCAAGTTGAGTCACTCTGGGTGAAAGAAATTAAAACAAATAGTAAAAGGTTATTCAGCCATATAAAACAAATAGTAGAAGATTCTTTAGCTATTTAAACGAAAAGAAATAAAAGAACAAGCAAAGTCAGTGTGAAGATAGGATTAAACATCCTAGGTATTGTCTGAAGTCATTGTAAATTGTTGTCCTAGTTTCAGTAAAATGGGAATAAAGCAAGAGGTGATTAAATGGGCAGAAAAGGACAGAANTAGTAGAGCGAGTTCTTGATTAAGAATAGCCAATGCAGTTTGTGTGTGTTAAAAGATAGGGAATGGATGGACAACTCTTGCTCTGTTGGTCTCATATTGGCAGCATGCAGAACTTTGAAAACAAATTTGGAGGCAGAGATTTATTAAGAGTTAAGGAAAATGGAAGATAGAATAAGGCATATTGGGCTTTATTCTTAGGAATAAATCGTGACACACGAAAAAGGGTTTTGGGTTTTTATTTTTGCCAATTAATAATGAAATATCATCTGCTTAGATTAGAATAGTAGCATGGAAAAGGACCTGGCTAAAGAGGAAATGAGAGTGAGAAGTGCTTAAAAAGATCTGCTGGGCTTTTAGCAGAGCTTTTTGAAGGATCAGTCTTCACATTCGTAACATTTAATGTTTTCATTAATGAGCTTGACATAAATATTAGGAGCATGTTACAAGAAAGTCGACAGGCACTGTCAATACAGAAGGAACTAGAACATCATAAAGAACCGTGTGACACTGAAGTTTAGAATAAAAAAGATAAGAATAAATTTAATAGTGCAATTAGAAGGGTGTACAGCCAAAGGCTGAGAATGAGAATGACTAGGAGCCTAATGTCTGGAATTAAACAAGAAGAGGATTTAGAAATACCAGCTGATCAGAGGGTGATGGTTCCATGAACTGGATAAGAAAATCTGAATGTGAACTGAATGTGAAAACAAGAGGTTAACTGTGATTGTCCAAGTTGTCACTTGTAGTCTCCTGTTTGCTTTAATGTTTTGGACGGGCAGGTCTGACTGAGTGTGCTTTATGCCAATTGCTACTTGTGAAAAGGAAAAATTAATAGTATGTAGAATAAACTGCTTTTAAATCACATCTTATACCTAGTGAGGACTGTCACTGAAATGTTCATGGGGAAAAATGGGTCTACCTTCAAGTAAGGATCTGATTAGTGGCCAGTAAACAAGGGTGCACACTAAGCCCAAATGTTGAAAGGCTGATGATTAGGTGAACTGTCTCTGCTGTGTTTTCTGTCAGGAGACACTTCTATGTAAAATAGCAGCTGACTGTATAATTAAAACTGGGTTTGCCTCATGCATGTGCAGCAGCCAAATAAAGTTTTGAAACCTTTTTTGGCATTTTAAATTTAAGTGCCTGACTGTGCAATGGCTGTGTTTGTTTTATGGTCAGTATGATCTATGGGTTCTTCTGTGTTCTCTAGCCAACTCTATGTACCTTACTTCAGCCTTTTATTTTATCAATGATTACTTTGGGAATGAGCTTAATTGTGCACCTGAATGTTAGTTTCTGTCCTTTGTTTATTTGTGCGGATCGTTTGCAGCCCGTAAGTAACAAGTTGTAACTGAGAGATGTAGATTAAAGCTGTTAAATATCTTTTTAAGTTATGTGCTGTCTCATCTGCTTTCTTTTCACTTGCTACTGATACAAGTGCTATGCAGACACCAAATTGCTTTGAGGCTGATTTAACTATATATAAAATGTCCGAGCAAGAATGCTGATTTTTGATGACCTTCAGAAATACAATGTTAACATTTTCATCATTTTGTGGGGCTTCATCATAGGTTTGTCCTTAGCTAAATTATGTAGTTATCTTTTGTTTAGCATTTCTAGTTTTTGACTCCTCTTCNGACTCCTCTTCCAAGACTCCAAATATCCTTAAAATTTTAGTCCCTTGAGTAAGTATCATTTCACCCACTTTCTTTCTCAGAGGTAGTTGCTTGTTGAAAGGAGTCTTTCACTGCTGTGAAGAAAAAAAAGAAAAAAAAAGATTGTTGGTGAAACTAGCTTTGTATCTTTGAAAGTCAGTCTAGCTCATGCTGAATCATCAATACTTTGACAAGTGTTGACTTAATGAGCATTTGGTTCTAACTTTTGAAGACAGACCCCATAAACTTGTATTTTAAACAGAAGTGTTGGGGCGAGAATTCCTTTATGCACTTCTGTCATGTCTAAAGTAATTAGAAATAATAAATACTGACAGTCTTTTAATACTGAATCTATAGTTTTTGGGAGCAAACTTCATTTTCTTTATAGTTCCACTGCATTTTTGACAATGACTATTTTTCCTACCCTATACAATCTGCAGGCTTTTTTTTTTTTTTTTTTTTTGGTGTAAAGCTTTCAGAAGAAGCAAATGAATCTCAGCCAGTAATGCATCCACAGTGACTATTTAAAAGTTCAGTTTCATAAGAAATCTTATTTACATTCTGTTTCTCCAAGATTGTAACAGTAGTAGTATTAGTGAACAGCAATAACATAAAAGTTGCACGTGTTTTACAGAGTACATCAGAGACAAGAGGGCAGTGTGCATCAGAGTAGGTGGCCACGTCTTGTGCTGTTGCTGAAGCTTTCTCTGGAGTTTTTCTTTCTCATTTATGTTTTCCTCTGCATTTATTTGTCAGTGAATGGCCAAACAATGTGAGAAGGATCTTGCATATATTTGTAGCAATAAGTCTGAAAAGCTCTGTTGCCACCAGGGCTCTAGAAAAGCTGTGGAGAGGTACAGGGTGTTGCTAGGCAACACCGCATGGCCACAGATAGTATTTTTCTTTTAATTTATTTATTCTTCAGTTTGAGTGTGTCCTGCTTGGAGCCATTTGGGTAATAGTTAAGCAAGCACATAGAAATCAGAGAGCTGCGGGAGCGGAATAAAGGAATGCAATATAAAAATGTAAGAAAGGAAAAGCCATGACACATAATTAAACGACCAAGAGACATCAAATAATTAGTAAGGACTAGGGGAGAGAAAGTAAACAAGCATGAGGAAATAAGAGCAGGAGAGGAAAAAAAAACCCAAGTTATGAAAAGAAAAATAGAAAAGATAGGGCAGTATTGAAGAAAAATTAAAAATTGAAAGCTCAAACAGTGTATACACAAGGGAAACAGGGCAACTGCTGCATAGGAATAAGAATTAAAAATCAGAGATAAAAATTACTTCAAGAAGAAAAGGGAAAAATTTGGTAACGATGTTAAAAGAATGATGAATTTTTTTCTTTTTGATTTGCATCATCCTGTTCATTCCTATTACTCTGTTTGCACATACACAATAGTAGCAGTGACACTCTGGAGCTGGGGACTGATTAATAAGTCCAATATGTTTCCCAGAGAGGAAAAATAATTTAAAGTAAGAGTTCCAGTGTTATTTAGAAATTATTCAATCTGTCTGTTTGGAAATAGCATTTTCAAAACTAGGTTATTGCATTTTGTTGAAAAAATGTGGGTGATTATAGAAGGGTGCTAGGTCAAGCACTGGTTGCACAGAAGGGAGTGGGTTGTTCATACTCCAAGTGAAACATGATAAGCAGGGGCAGTTCTGTCCTGCACACTGTTTAGGGAACTAAAAGGCCTTCACTTGCAATAGTTGGAGCCATTTATAGGCTTGAATAGTGTAGCAATGTGAGGAAAATTCTGTGCCAGAACCAGCCTGGCTGGCATTTAATTAGTTCAGGAGCTGTGCTACCTGGTCCAAATGTCTTGAGCACATTTTGTGGGACCCAAATTAGACTCCTCCAAAGAGTGCTAAGCCAAATTTGAATCTAGGAGTCTTGCATTGCAGTTCTCTTCTGGTGCATCTTGGCTCGGTATGGCCCTGATTGCTTGGGAATTGCTGGGAAGGTGCTTGGCTAGTGCTTTGGGGCATGTTTGTATTGTTCACCTCAGCTTGAACATAGCAGTTTTCAAGACTGACAAGAAGGGGAGGGAATACGGCAGCCTGAGCTGTCTGAAGACCGGCCAGAGGGTTTTGGGAGAAGAAAACTATTCAGATTGCACCAGGAAAACTTCCAGAGAAGTAAAAATGTTACAAAGACAGTAAATGAGACACAGAACTAGAGGAGTGCATAGTGCTATAGTGAGGAACTGACTAGTTAGTGCTCTTCTCTAACACAACTGAGACCTGAGGCAATGTATCTATCCTGGATGTTGTTCTCAAGCTACATGTGAATAAACAAGCAGCATTACAGCAGCATTCTCTTAATGCTCTTTTGAATGCCTCACTGAACAATGTAGCTACACATAAGCCCCGTTCATTTCTGTGTGTAGGAAAGTTCTTGTTCACGTTGTTTCTTACAGAAAATAAATCAATACCACTTATTTTCTTAAATTTCTTTTGGAAGATTCTAAAGATTGTTAAACATGCATGGTGTCTTCAAAAAAGATTGCACTTATTTGAGCAGTTCTCCCTAATTTTTGATTATGCCTGTGTGTCTGTAAATAGATGGCACAACAGATGGTGATAACTTCATAGGATCTGCAACCATTGTAATAGCCTCATACCTCTGATTTTCTGACTGTTTTTTCAGAGGGGAAAAATAAATTTGGGTGTTTGTACTGTTCTAAATTGTTCCTTTCCCACACCCTCCCCACCAGGGGCTTGACTTTCCGCCTCCTTAGCAATGAAGTGTAAGCTTTTGTTTTGACTAACTTGGCTTGATGCATGATATTTAAAAACAGGTAGTTTTAATTCTGTTAATTCTTAAACAGCTTTGTGAGTCTTTCTACATTCTTACTCATGCTTTCCTTTTTTTTATTTTGCACTTCCATTTGTTTTTTCTGACTTCATGTGTATTATAGAGTCTGAGGTTGCTGTCTTACTGTATCTTTTGCAATAAGGTTTGAGATACTGGTCATTGCTGAGTACAGAAAGGGATGCTTGTAATTATAGTAGTCTTTGCACAATTTTTTTTCTATATGGTATTTTGAAAACAGAAAACTTTAGGAAATTTTAAATCAGAATAGCTGATTTAGCTATTTTAGATAGTAATTATTATAAAATGTTCTTAAGTACTTGGCTTTTCTGGACATCTCAGCACAAGGACATGTCTTTTGAGTCTCAAAGAAAATGGAAATAGAAGAGAAATTACAGCCTATATTTTTTTCCAAAGATATATGATTTGTTAACTCACTTGTATTTCTTTTCCTGACACATCTCCTGTCAACTACAATTGCTTCTGAGTTAACATATAGTTAAAAACCTAAGAGCTGAGGTAACATTTTGCTGAGTGTTTGCATATGGTGTCCATAATTCATGAATGAATTCAGATTTCATTATTATTGTTATTATTTAATAATTATTTAATTATTGCTATTTTTATTCTTCAGGCTTTCATGAGCTGTGATGCAAAATCTGAAACAAAATGCCAGCATGTAACACAACTGCACCAAGGTCTTGATACAAGGCTTGTGGTTTACTATCTGCAGCCTTTTTTGTAATACTTATTTCTTTGACTTGGATAGACACTTCTCAAGTGAATTGAATATTTCCAGTTGTTCCTCTGAGGAAATTTAGTCTCAGTTTCATGTTTTACTTTGTTTCATTGCTACTTAAGTGCAACTGATTAGCAACTGATGCTAATTTCAGATTATACAGTAAGCCAGAATAGAAATGCATATACCCTTCTCTGCATAATTCACCTGGTCAGATACCTGGTGATATCCTAGTAATATTTTATGTCAAAATGTTTCAGTCACAGCATTGAAGTATTTCCTGTTACTGTTTTCTTCTCATAAGCCAAGCAGACAGTGGATGGGATTTTTCCCACTCCTTCTGCCAGACAGAGACATTGGGTTGCTTGGAGTCCATAAGTCACAAATCCTACAGTGTTCGCTGTGTATGAGTCTAATCCTTTGGTACAGTTCCTCAGATGTTGGCATTGTATCTAGCATCTTCTCAAGCTCTTTCTAGGAGAATTAAGTACTATTTTATGTCAGTCTTTTATATGTTGTAGAGAATTTGGAGCACACAGTTTAGGGGAGGGAGCAGTGCATGTGTTTCTGTAACTGGCAGTAGAAAGACACGATCTAAGGTGTGATCTGTAGGATTAGGAGAGAAGGACCTCGCTGTTGTGGTTTAGCCCCAGCTGGCAACTCAGTGGCACACAGCCACTTGCTCACTTCCCCACCCCGATGGGATGGGAGAGACAATCAGAAAGGTAAAAGTGAGAAAACTTTTGTGTTGAGATGTAGACAATTTAGTAGCTCATCAAAAGCTGCAGATGCAAGCAAAGCAAAGAATTCATTCAGTACTTCCTGTGCCAGGCAGGCATTCAGCCACCTTCAGGAAAGTCAGGCTCCATTGCACATAATGGGGACTTGGGAAGACAAACACCATCATAGAATCAATAAAGTTGAAAAACACCTCCAAGATGATCAAATCCAACCTTCAACTACATACTGCCATGCCCACTAAACCATATTGTAGAGAGTAACCACACTGAACCTCCCTCCTTCTTCTCTTTCCCCCAGCTTTATGTGCTGAGCATGACCCCATATGGTCTGGTATATGCTTGGAGTCACCTGTCCTGGCCGTGTCCCCTCCCAAATCCTTGCACTCCCAGCCTCCTCACTTGGGGCCTTGATGCTGTGCAAGTGCTGTTCAGCAGTAGCTAAAACACCCCTGTGTTATCAACACCGTTTTCAGCATGAATCCAGAACACAGCCCCAGAGCAGCTGCTATGCAGAAAATTAACTCTACCACTCCCAAACCCAGGGTTTTTGACAAGAATCTTAGGCAAAACCATTAGAAATAGCAGAAGCAGATTAGCTTCTGCAGAACTGGTTGGGAAACTCTTTTATTTACTTTTTTAAAAAAATATGAGGCAACAGCAAAATGAAAGAAAATGTTTTGTTGTGACCTGTCTGAAAAATACTGGCGTTGGACAATAAACAGCAGTAAAAGTATTCTGTGTAAAAGATGAGAGGTGGCATCTTGGTCTGAGGAAGCAAGCCTGTTATATATAATTTGCTTTTATTCCACGACATAAGGCAGGACCCTACTGTTTCAGGATGGTGTTTAAGCATTTAACTTTAACTTTTAAAAAACTTTTATATTTGATAATTCTTTGGTTATGCGTGAAAAATAAAAGGTATCCTCTAAGTTAGTACTCTCAAACATGTGGGGTTAATTCCTTAAGTACTTAATAATTTGGGTTCTAAAAGAGCAAGGGCTTTTGGGTATGTTTTTCCTTATGCTCTTTGTTGAAGGTCAGGAACATAATCTGTTCCTTAGGAGTACAGTTCTACCTACATTTTAAAGATTCTTCCTTTTTTCCCAGGTTATGAGCTCTGTAAATGTTAATTCTCAATATGATTCTGGTCTTTACCTGCATACTCTCATTTTATTTAATCTCAATGAGTCAACAGAATATTTGCCTAAGCAAAGTAAAGAATCCCAAGGGTAAAGCAAGCAGGGTTGAGGTATGTGAGAGTAATTGGAGGGGAAGGGAGTATAGCATTCGGGATTTTTTTTCTTAGTCATTAGTTGTATTTTCACTATCAAGTAGAAATAGTATATTTAGGAATTCTGTGAAGAGCCAGTGTCTCTTTATTTAAACTTCGTTCTCTTAAAAATTAGATTGTAAATTCATGTTGAGAATACCAGGCGCTCCAAGAAGAAAAAGGCAGGACTATAAAACCACATTAAAAAAGAAACAGTATTTAGATGAAGCTTTTGATATTCATGATGTTGTTGCCTACTACAGAGCCCTGTCCCATAAAGGGAAGCAGTCTTACATCTCCCTTCAGATGCAGAGGGACCAGTAGTTTGTTGCCAAGTCTTCTCATTCATCTGCTGATAAAGTTTAACATTTGTTTTGCAAAGAGAAAGAAAAATGTGAGAGGTAAAGATTTTCATTTTTTCCCCCCTGAAAGTTTTCTGTCTTTTAAAGCTGAGTCATAAGAGAAAGGAGCATTATAAATTGTCCTGTCTTGATGTTAGTGGCATCACCTGTGTTTTCTGCTCAGTTATTGTTTCCAGCTGTGTCTCTGGTTTCATGCATATCTTTTGTAGCTCTTTATTCTTTTGAATTCCTTGGTTTACTATTCTTTGTGTTGCATGCTTGGTCTTTTCAGAATGTTTTTTCTCACCCTCCCTGTATCACTACTATCTGATGTGTTATCCATTGCCAAAACACGTGGTGTCTGCATCTGCTCTGACAACAGCAGGTTGAATTCAAGCAAGATACCATACCCTTATGTGAACATGAAGGCTGTGATAAATTTGCCACTTGAAATTTGTGCGTGAAACAGCATGAAAAGGAAGTTAGCAGAGTGCCATCTCTGAACTGAACATTTTTCACAGCCCCAATAAAATTGCAAACTAAAGTGTTAACTATGTTTAACAAGTAATTAACTTCAATATGATTATCTGTCTTTAAGGATTAAATGTTCCATATTTTAAACTGGGAAAAGTTGAAAACATCCAAAATTGTCTGCTTTTACATCAGAATTTCCAGTTACTTTAACTGTGGTATTTATGTAATAATTATTAACAAAACTCCACACTTGCAGTTTCAGAAAACAGCACATGCATGTGTATTTCCTAGTATCAATCCCAGATTAGCAATGTATTTCTGTTTGTGGAGAAAATGTGGAAATTGTTCCCGAGTTTGCATGTGTGCTATTTTAGTGCCTTAAATTAATATACTGGTAAAAAAAAACCTGAGAAAATTAACATGGTTATGCTAATAAGACATTGATTAAAGCATCCCACAATTCTATTTAATGATTTTTCCATTGATTTTTATTTGATTAGTAACTCTCAGGCTGGTTTTCTGTTGGAATTCTATTTTTTTGGATGCACTAATATCTATATTTTCCAAAGAGCTTGTGTGGCCAATGTGGCTGTATCAAGTAATGAAAAAAATGTTATAGCAAATATTCATATATTATGAATGGCATGCAGTCAAATGTTATGTAAATACCTGAGGGCTCAATATACTTTTTGCAGATATTAGGAATACGTATATATTAAAAAAAAAAAAATTAAGGGAACTGGTTTTCCTTTGTGAACAAGTGGTCAGTTAGCAGTTTAAAGCTGTTCTTTCCCCCTTTTTGGAAAAAGAACCCCTTGAGAATGAGTCACAACAAATAGGAAGAAGGAATTTAGTAAGCAGACATTGCAAAGATGATAATATGTTACAGATAGGCTCAAACAATCCTTTTATGTGTTTAATTTTTAAGGTTGCTCTTAAGGTAAAGCCCTCTGACAAATTACATCAGTTTTGTTTAGTTGCTCAGTATGAAGACAGTTTCAGGAGGCTTCCTGTATGGAATACAGCTATTGGCTCTTGAATAACATTAGAATAAATGCAATATATGTAAGTCATTTTACCATATAGCAGATGGGAGCTTAAGTCATTGAGAGAAGATCAATGGAATCATTTAGCTTTTTGTGTTGTTTCAGTGTAGAAAGACAGTCTGTTCCAAATCAAGAGAAGAGTCTGCAAAGAATATTTAGGTTTCATTGAAATAAAGCACAGTTCACATCAGAAGATGTGCTATTTCAAATTCATAACAATTGACTATTAGTCTGTTTTTAATATTTTTCTTTGGCATGTAATCCTGTTTAATTAGATTCTACTCTCTCTGTTGTTTCAAGATTCCATAAACTGGAGTCTTATATACCAGCTGCTAAAGCAGGAGTTACTGTCTAAATGATATTCACAATGAGTATTTGGAAGGTTTACAATTATACCCTTGCTAATAAATTGTGCTATTTTCCCCAACAGTTTTAAGTGCTAATCTTCAGAAGGCATTTTAAAATTAGCTAAAATTCTGTCAAGAGATTTACAAAAATTGTTAGCATGAAGATAATTATGTCACAGTCCTTGGACTCCATCTCTGATTGTGTGCATAAATCAGAAAATGTCAGCTGTGTTTTCCCTTAATAATTATCCTTGCAGCAATATATTACAGTTTAGATTACTATTATAATGTTGCTTTAGGTTTATAAAACACAAGTTCGGTATTTCTGAAGTTTTTTTGCTGAAGAAATAGTTCACGTTTCTGAAATAAGTAATTATTTGTGTATTTAGTATTTTGTTCATATATATCAATAAGTAGATCAATATGAAAATCAGCTATCTAGATTTTTTTACACTATCCCCCAAAAGTAGTCAGCTTTTTTGTTACAAGTTTGTTAAAGGAGATCACTTCTACAATATGGCCAACATTTTCAAAAGAGCTAGCTGATGTGGTCACCCTTGTAGCATGTGTGCAACTTGAAGTTTTAAGGACCTTTTGGACCAAAATTTGAGACTGAATCTGTCATGGATGTAGGTATTTACAGTAGATTTTGTAGGCCCCCACCAATTTTGGTAATCTGTCATTGGAACCTACCTCCTTAAACATAATGAGTTAAAATACCACAGTGAGCTAGTAAATCCTTCAGAATTTGGGCCAGGTTGTCTCATTTTAGGGACTCAGATATCTAGGTACAAATACACTTAATAAATTAATAAATTAAATTCATCTGCATAAACAGTAGAAAATTGTCACAACGTAATCTAGGAACCTTTCTTACGGATTATAAAGAAGAAAAATGGGAAAAATTAACTTGTTTTAGCATTAGGAGTAATAGTAAATTTAAACTGAGTAGGTGAGAGCTATTCTATCTTTCAATTGATGTATGTTCCTTATGCTTAATACACAGAATGTTTGACATTAAAAATGTGAGATTTACTCAAGCTTTCTAAGAAAATTCTCTAAAACCATGCAGAAGCAATGAATTTGTAGTACTAACCTTAAAAGCCTCTTTCACAGGAGAGAGATGGTATTTGAAGTAGGGCTTTTAATTTGGCAGTGTATCAACAAGGATTAGAGATCTCAACTTCAGTGGTGCAGGTTGCCTTAGAATGGGTCTTACAGTGTTGTCATCACAAAAGATTTTTATTTCTCAACTATCTCTATATGTGCTTAGAGATGTTATCTGTAAGTCTGGAAGTCTTCTGTGAAGTATTTCAGGATAGATTTAAAGTAGCAGGATATAACTTAGTGTAATCCCACTCTTGTTTTGATGCTTGGAAGATTTATGGTTGATTTCAATGGGAGTGGGGTCATATTTAGCCCTACTGTATCATAGAATGGGCAAGTTTGAGTTATGGTCTTCTCAAGACTGACTCTTACTCCTGTGTTGGCAGAGGCAGAAGTGGTTTTGTGATTTAGGGAGATCCTCAGCAGTGACACCAGGCAATAGATTGCTCTTGTTTCTGAGCTACTTCTGCAAAGTTCTTAATTTGACTCAAGAGGCCACATGAAGAATTGCTTTTCCAATAAGTCAACAAAGAGGGCTTTTTCATCCAAGACAAAAACATATGCAAGAAAGCTAAGCTGATGAATGTTGAGATGGGTTTTACAAAGTGTGACTTCACTTTTGCCAGAAAATCCTAGGTTTTTATTTAAAACTAGAGGGTTGCTTTATTTCTATTCTTAGTAGAGCTAGATGGTTACTTGTCCTAAGGTGCTTATGATGCTTGTATCCCCAGTTGTCTGTTCTGTTTATGCTGGATATTAGGATCTGCACCTTTCAGTCTGGTTCTGAGAGTGAAGGGAGCAGAAGAGGGGTGCAGTTTGTTTGCAGATGCTGCTCCTGCTCCCCCCATTCCTTCTCCTGGACTGAGCTGCCTGCAGCATGGACAGCAGGAGAGCTCTCCTGTGCTTTTAGGTGGGTTTTAGCTGGCTGAGGCAGAGAACTTCCCTGGACTGTGGCTTTTCTTTTTCTTGGAGCTGATGGACTGAAACCCCAGAAAACTCTGGGAGCTCACACCTGTGGCCCTCCTGGTCCTGGGACATGGCATTGTCCAGGGCAGGAGGGAATGATGAGGGACTGAGCCAGCTGAGCTGCACCCCATGGCAAGGACTGTCTGAATTTGCCATCTCTTCAGAACAATGAGAGCTTTTATTGTTTACTATTATTCATTTTTCATGCTTGTGAACACTTTGCTTGTTAAATAAACAGGTTTTTCCACTTTTCTCCAAGGAAATCTTTTCCCATACCAGTTGGGGAAGGGCCGCTTGAATCTGCTTTCTAGAAGGACCCCATTGGACGTTTCCTCCCAAATTTGCCCTCAACCAGGGCATTACTTCAACCAATGTCAGAGTACTTTGGACTTTTCGCTTAAAATAACTGACAATACAGAATTGTGGGCACATACTCTTTGCTCCCAAAGCTTGCAGTTTATTTTATTAACAAAAATAAATTGTAGCAGGAAAAAGTAATATTTTTGTGGTTATGAGAGGAAAAGCTTTTCAACTTGTTCATTAATCTTCCTTATTCCTCATCTTCATACACTCATTATTCATCTTTCTCATTTCTGGTTATACATTTTACCAGTATGCTGTGTGATGCCACAGATAGTTGTGAATATCTAGTCTACATCTCCATTTTTAACTAGTTGTCATGAAGCTTAAGATCGCATATGATAAATAAGCTGTTTCTTTATAGATAAAATATAAATACTTGCTTCCCACTCTTGCTTTTTGGTACACTAAAAGAATTCCAAGTATTTATCCTAGAATCCTATAAAAAGCGGTATTTAGATTTATGTGGCTTTTTTCCAGGTAATGGTATTTTGACTGATGATGACCACATCCCTAATTGCAACTCTGTACTTATTTTCCTCCCAAACTTCTCAAGGACAATATTTAATCTATTATCATGCAGAACTATGGATCTGCCAACAGCAATAACATATAGACTGCTATATAATTATTGAATCATAGAATTAAAACTTCTAGACTGTATCTATACCCACAAAAAAATCACTTGGCAGTGAGCCACCAGAAGCAATTTTTTCATTGCTTGCATTTTGATTTTTTTTTACTTTGGCTGCTGCAGAAAATGAAACACCTTGGACTTGAATTGCTCACTGGACTTAAATCTGTGATGTATTATGGGCCAAAATACACTGTCCTATGCAATATGCTTATACATATGAATTACTTGGTAGCATGGATAATAGAATGAGCTCACTTTTTGCTACTGATTTAATACTTCAGAATGTAGAAATGGTCATGATCTACTGAAGTTTCCTCATTTCTCAAACACATTCTTCATAATATTCTCATGTTTACAATTTCATTGGTACTGGTAGCCTTTCTCAGAAAGTGATAGCCTTTCAGATGATCTACAGGTATCACATGTGAGTTGACACTCAGACAAATGAAGTGCCTTCTGTGCACCTGTAGCTATGCTTATATTTGGTATTTCAGACACCTTTTCTCCTTCCTCTGAGAGGATCAAGCATGCTTGCATGAGTGGGAAAGCATTGGGTATGATCAGCATTTGCTTACTCTCTTGTTAATACAAATGCAGTAACTGATGACATGGTCCTATGAGATCATTCCTCTTCATGAGTTTTCTTCTGGCTCAGTTTTTAGCTCATTTTCTTTTAATGACTCTATGGTTTGCCCTCCAACTACTGTACCTATGATATGCATAATAATGTACCTTGCATGAGAGCTATTTGTCTGAAAGTAGCTGAGAAAGATACTGTCCAGAAACAGTTCTCAGAAATGGTAGAAGTAAGTTCATCTTCTTGCCAAGTGAATTGGTACAGCATCTGTTCTTTGAGTCTGTGATTTTTTTTTTTTTTTTTTGTGTGTGTGTGGGTTATCTGGTAATTTTTATATTGGATGTATGGTTGAGATAGAGTATTTTGTGTGTAAGCCTAAACAATCACAGCATTTTCTTTAGATGTGGGCCATCTTTGTTGTCCTTCAGCCACAATTAACACAGTATGGTCCATATAGACAAATAGCAACTGAACTTATTTCAGCATTTTCTACATGGACAGGAACATAGCTTGTACAATCTTCAGATGAGTTAGTTGTGTTTGATAAAAATCTGTGTGCTTTGTATTGTCTGTCATTTTTATGTGCTTTATATCACAAGGTCAAGAATGAATTTATTGTGTGATGCTTAGATTTTCTGAACCTGTCGTGAGGTGCTGGTGGCACAGGATTGTTAAAACATTGGCTCTTGGAGCAATATTCCAAATTATGTTTCCTCTGGGTTCTATTTTCCTGAGGGATGGGAGATTTAATTTTGCTTGCACAGGTACTTGCATCTTAGTATTGATGAATTAAGAGTCCTTCACAAATTAGTTGATTTGGATTTCTTTTATATATTTTAAATTACTAGCCTACCTGTATGTGCTTGGAGCTGAATGTCAGTATATGCTGATTGGAATAATGGATTACTTCATTGTACAACTTCCATAATTCTTTTGCAATCCCTTTGACTCTTGGAGTATGATTTTGCTATGCAAAGGACAACTGATTGTAATACAAACAAATCACTTTAACTGTGGGACAGGACTTACTGTGACATGCATAGTTTTTATAAAGGAGAAAAAAGATGTGTCAAAAGATCCAAATGTGTAGCTCTGTTAATTTTTCCGCTCACAAATGTATTGCTAAAGCGTTAAAACTTTGTATTAAAAGGTCTATAATCTTATATAAAAAAATGATAGTTTAAATGTTAATTGGACAAGCTAAAATATCTTGCTGGGTCATTTACAAGAATCTAATGATTTCCTTTTCAGTAATGCTTTTGTAGCCTCAGATTGAATTTAATTATAAAAATAAAGAATCAATGCAAATAAGAAAAAAAAGTAGCTAACTCCTATTGTATTTATTTTAACTAGTTTTAAGATGTGGTCTTAAAAATTAATTCACTTATTAAATATTATGAAAACAATATGACCAAATAATAGTGCCCATAATTTCTTTAAAGTTATGGCTACATGTAGAGCCTGGCAATCCTGCCTTTGAGGATGTTAGCAACAGGAACTGTTCTGCTTGCAACTTGTTTCTTTTACACCCATATGGCAAAATTATGCCTCCCAGAGGTAACTTTTGGTATTGGAGAAAGTTTTTGTGGAGAACAGGGGTAACCTAAAAGCCTCCTGTATTGATGATGCCTCAAGAGAATATAAAAATCCTGTGGAAGATGCAGATGATTAGAGAATTCTTGTTGGCTGGTATTTGAGACTCACTTTGCACAGACACAAATTGCTGCACTTCCCGGCATCTTCTGAATCAATTTTACTGTCTTTGTGGCAGCAGAAGATAAGGATCAGTGCTCTGAAATAATGGAACCAGTCACACATTTAGTAATACTTTACAGATACATCAAAGTTTTATTTCATTTTTTTTGTGACAAAATTGTTGGTTTCATCTTACTTTTAGAAATACTGGTGAGCGCTAATCTGGAAGAAGGATTGTGGTTGACGTGTCTGTAAACAATTTATCTTTTCAATTTCTGTTATGTTTTAAAAGTTAAATAAGAATTACATATGACTGCTTTGTTCCAACAGTACTGCCTTTTTTTTTTGGACAAAATGTATAACTTTTATTATTATTCTAAAATGCTCATTTAGGTTTCTCTTCTCCTGTCTGTGTGCTATAGTAGCATTATAGCCTCACATAGCGATAAATGAAAAAAATTAAAGAATAAAACCTATAAATTCTATAAATTTTATTATGGAAAATGTATAAGATGATCTCCATGACAACCATATAACAAGATTCGTGTTTACTTTAATTCTAAGTTCTCAATGTCTTTTTAATGACTCCCATGTAATTAAAACAGAATATGTAATTTGAGGTAATATAATATAAATCAGTTTTGTTTGCGTGATGCTGAATACTGTTAATACATGTACAAAGAGCCTTACATGGATATGTCCATTTGTTGCAGAACTGTGAGAAACTGGAAAATAATTTTGATGACATCAAGCACACGACTCTTAGTGAACGAGGAGCACTTCGAGAAGCAATGAGGTAAGTCTGGGTCACCATAGCAACAGTCACAGATGTGGTAAAGAAAGAGTCATTCTTCATTATTGGGGGAACAAATGAGTTCATTGCCACCATTCAGCTCTATTCTCTAAGGTATTAATTTGTCAGTGGAGAGGCTTCCCTTGAGGCTGTACTTTGGTTTTGAAGCTGCATAAATGTTAAGCCTGACTGCATAGTAAAAAATGTAAATGTTTAATTTGTTATTTAAAATGCTTAAGGGGTGCCTTGCTTTATATTTATACTAAACTGTGAGTGAATGAAAATATTGTTCATCTAAATTCTGTAAGTGTTAAAGCAATTGTACAATGGTGTTTGAACAAACCTGTATTTGCTTTAAATTGAATTTGATTTTTATATATGTAGTTCCTGTGTACTCCGATTTTATCACCAAAATTACGTGATTTTGATTTTGATAATGGAATGTAAAAATCTGTCTGGTCCTTTGTGTGTTGTAGAGATGTATGTTTTGTTTAATACATCATATTGTTGCACTTAATACTTATTAGAGGAGGTTAAAATTAGTCAGAAGATGAATTTTCTGCCATCCTTATTTGCACTGCAGAGTATCTGGGTCCAGGACTCCAAAGAAACTTGCCTGCTATAGTGGAAAAGGGAGTGATTACTATGCTGAAAGGTGGTAGAATTGAAGACAGGTTTTCTAAAGTAACTCACCGAATAATCAGGAAGATGTCATTTATAGTATTATCTATGAATCAGAAAATTATATAAGCTTCACTTTTAAAGGTTTTGAAATTGGATAGTAAAATGTAATGATGCAAACATAGTGCTTCATCTCATTTGCCTGATATCAGAGTAACTTTTTACACTTGAACCAGTGCAGTAAAAAGTAAAAACAACAACCACCCCTCTAAGAATCTATGTGAAAAAATAAGTGCACCTATGTGCTTTGACTGTGTCAGTTATCCCTTTAAATTTATGGATGTCTGTGAATTTGATTTGCACGACTTATGTTCATGATGCTTGTCTCATGTACACTGACTGTTTGAAAAGGTATTCTGAAGATTTCAACTACCAGTGCTACAAATAACTGTAAAAATAATGGCATTCACCTTCCTAATAGTGGTTTTTGCTTTATGCTTGTATTGCTTCATACACTTAGGGTTTTCTCCCAGTGTGGTCGGTCATCTGTGTACATAAACCTTGCATGTAGTGTCAGTAAATGGAAAGTGATTTAAAATCAGATTTGGGGAATTTTTGACAAATGAAGCTACCTTTTGTATTTCCAACAAATTGGATTTCAAGTTGCTGTTGTCCTGTAACAGTGTTCACGTTTGCAATGTTTTGCAGTATGTGACTCAGCAGGGATAATATCTTAAAAACTTGGGAGCTGACAGCTCTTTGGTCATCAACATTGAATAGCAAGGGGAGCTTTGGCATTTCAAAGGTCATGTTTCTGTTACAAAGCCTGTTTAGAAGATTCTCATGTTTCTTTGCTGTGCAAAAGCACTTTACTATCTCATAAATTTGTATCCTGGCTATTTCTGCTAGTGTACAAGCCATTCTAAGAAATAGTTATTGATTGTGTAGAGTGACAGATATTGTGCAGTGCTAGAATTCTCTTAATTGTAGTCAGTACTATATGGTTGGTTGCTTCCTTAGTTGCCTTTTTATTTTGAGATAAGGAAAATATCTGAGCTACTAAATTTGTACTGCAGTGTGTTTTTTTTACCTACTCAAGTGCCACAAGAAAGGTGCAGAATGTTAGAGGGGTTTATGCATGTAGGTGTACGTATTTTTCTAAATGTGTGTAAAAGGCACTTGTTATTTTGGGCTGTACGGTTCTTCCAACTGCTGTATTATCACCACATGTAGTAGGTGGTGGCATTTTTCTGTTTGGGTCCCAAGATTATCTGTACATATGTAGTTCAAATGGTACATTTTTACAGATTCAAGTTGACTTTTCTTTTCCATGACAAGAGTGGACATTGGACCAGGCATGGGAGGACATAGATTTGCTGACCTCAGTATTGTGAGGTACCTGCCTGCTTTGGGTAAGGGAAGCTTGTGCAGAGGGTTGCACATTAGACAAAAGCACTAAAATCATGTGGGCATGGAAGCAATGGCAACAAAAAAATCCTAGTTGGATAGCTGAGTGGATATATGTGGATCTCAGATGAGCCTTAAGTTGAGTGGGCAGTCTGCCCAAATCCTCTCTGATTTCCCAGAGTGGTACTACTGGTCTGCCAGATGAGAAATACAATGAACACTTTTTCCCAGTGCTCCTGTTTGGAACGAGACCTTCCATTTTAACTTCATCTTTGAGAAAAATGGTCAATTTAATATGGGTTTCAATATACTTCTGGTCTACAAGTATCACTGCTCTGCATAAACAAATACTAATATCCAAGAAGGGTCTTGTTCTGTTTCCAGCTCTTCAGTATTCAAATTAAGGTCTACATGAAAATTATCTTTCTTATTTATGTATATAGATGTAGGCAAAATAAACTTTCTGAAGCATTTTGAAATAATCACAAAGCCTATGAACTTTTTCTACTTCTACTTTACATATATTTTAGATTTTGAGTGAGATAACAAGCTGACAGTAGTTTGCTGTTATTCAGTATATAAAGAGTGGTATTGTAAGAATTTGATTTACTTGTGATTGCACATAAAATCATAAAGCATTCAATTCAGTTAATGTTTTGCTTATTTTGTTAATGTAGTCCAAATGTTTTATTTATTACCATATTTTAATGCAGCTGCAAAGCTGAAGTAAACAATAAAAATCCATTAGCTTTTTGAATTGGAGCTTATAAATGGATAGACTATTGTTTTGCTTACCTTGAATGTGTATATGATAAATTAATTGGGTATTTTATGTAGTAGCTTGGCAGAAAAATATAGCTGTATACCTATAATGTCAGGTTGCATAAGTAAAAGCACTGATCTTTTGTTAAACAAAGCTCAATTTGGTTTTAATGTATAATCACTGAGAAAAATCTGGATCCAAATCATCAGGAAAGCTTCATTTTGAATTTTAAAGGTGCTTTTAGACTGGTTTGTCTGCTACAAGGAGATAAGTATTTGAGGAGCAGGAAGTGGTGTAGCTGGGTGCTGATGCTGGTAGTCTTTTCATAGGTAGTGAAACCAGAACGTGGACTGCTACTGCTAACCAGAATGTAGGCATTCCTCTGGGAAAGTAGGGTAGAGTAGCCTTGAGGAGTTTTAAAATTGAGCAAAAAATAATGAAACCCCTGCCCCCTCAAATGATAAAATAACTTTTTGAAGTGTGGCAGAAATCCAAACTCAGTTATTAATATCAAATTAGATAGTAATAAATTGTGAAGGTAAGGCTTAATGAGTTACTGGGTTTAAAAAGGACAAATTTCAAAAAGCAGCAGACAGCTGGCGGGAGTTCTTTTTCCTGCTGGATCTCTACACTCTGTGTACAGACATTCATTGTTGTCATCAAGAGAAAGAATCAGAATTGATGAAATTCGGAGGTTGAAGGTGATCTAAACCTGTGGTCTCTGTGTTTTATTGATTGCATACCATCAAAATGTTTTTGAGCATGCAGCCCCATATTTGTATGTTTATACATGTATTACCATATACTAATATTTTATGTGCATTATAGAACACACCCAAGAATGGAAATTTAAAAAAGATAAACATGAAATAAAGACTAAATTTTTAAAAATAATTTATTAATTGCACAGAAAATATTTTCTTCCCACATTGACATGGCTTCTCTTGCACATGCTCTGCTTTGGAGATCATTGTTCTGGACCATCTTTCTGGCACGGAGCAGGGTCAAGTAGAGAAGTTGCTCAGGGCTGTGTCCAACAGGGCTTTTTAATATCTTCAAGGATGGATGTGACACAAACTGTCTAGGCAGACATCCTCACATTAAGCAATAGCAAAACTCAAATGAAAAAGCCACCAACACCCCCTCTCACCCCTGATCCCCGCTTTTTTTTTTTTTTTTTTAAACCAGAATTTCACTTCATCATATGCCTGTTGTTTCTTGCCCTTTTGCTGGGGACTACTAAGAACAATCTAGCTCTGTTGTATTTATTCCCTCCCATCAGGTATTTATGCATTTTGATAAAATTCCCTGCTTCTCTGCTTAAGGCTGTGTGTCCCCAGGTCTGTCAGCCTCTCCTCATATGATAGATATTCCAGTCCCTTAATCACCTGTGCATCCCTCTTTCTCTTGGCCTGGGAAACCCAGCACAGGATGCAACACTCCAGGTTTGTCTTGGCAGTACTGGGGAGCAAAGAATCTCCACTCAACCTACAGGTAATGCTCTACCTGACACAGCCCTGGGTGCTGCTGGCCTTTGCTGCAAGGACTGTCTCATGGTTCATCTTGTCCTTCAGGACCCTCAAGGCCTTTCTTGCAAAACTAATTTCCAGCTGGTTGGTTGCAGCCTGTGCTGGTACCTGGGGTTGTTCCTCCCCAGGGTCCAGATTTCATGGTGGGTTTTGTTGGTGTTTGTTTGTTTGCTTTTCAATGTGGTTTCTGTAGGTCTGTTCCTCCAGCCTGTCAACAGCAGCCCAACCTTTTGGAGTGTCACCACTCAGTAGGTGGTAGATTGTTTTTGAACACTGTGTATATGTTACTGTGTGTTTTAGACCCGTGTCTAGTGTACATTTCATGAGCCTGGTGTCAGACAAAGGAAGCCAGAGCATTTCAAACAAAACTTTTTCTGAACCTAGTGTTGCAACTGCTGACTTATCAACTGAGTTGTAAGCCACCATGGTGGGTTAAGGCAGTGAGCAATCAGTGAGGCTGGTGAGGTGTTAATATGTAAATGGGTCCTACTCGTAGGTGGGTATGGATGTGGTCTGTCTTCTGAACACTGAGTATGTGTGAAAGCTTTGCAAGTGAAAATTAAAGCTGAGTATTTTTGTGTAGTCTTCTTGTTATTAAAGGAAAATTGAAACATATTTATTTGTACTTTGAAATGGGAAAGGAAAGTTTGCTTATCTGTTTGAATCAGTATAAAAGATACCAAAGTTCATTTAGAATTTTCTTTTGCATTCATATATTTGCATATGGTTTTGGATAATATGAACAAGGGAGTGAGGCTTCAAGTGTGATTTCCAGTTTGCTAGAAACAGTTTCTGTTAATGATGATATTCACTGTTGTCTTGACAACTGTGCAAGCTGGGGTTAGTAATAATCAGGCTTCTTTTAATATGGTCTAGACACTCAGATGTATTTGAAAAATAGTTTCTATGACTGGGCAAAACCCAAGAAAACTGCAGTGTAAGAAGTTCCAAGGTTTCACAAGTATTCATTAGTTTGCAGAGTAAAAGCTGGAAATTTAAACATGTAAACAAAACAAGTCTGCGATGCAAATTACAGAACACATGGTAATCAACTTGTTGGGCCTCGGGCCTGAGAGTGGCAAATATGGGCTCATATTCTGGTTCTGAGTCAGGTGACTTGGTTTTCCATTTTAAAAAGTATCATAGTTAGAGAAACACAGACATGAAGTATAAGGAGATAAGGACAATGAAAACGTCATGTTAAAAGTAATTTTGCTTGCCTGTGTTGTTCTTATAGGACCAATCTCGGGTAAATTGAAAGAGAAGATAAATTAAGAGAAATAAAAGCTTGATCCAGGTCTCAGAAGTTGTTCAAATAAATCCTTCATGTTCTGGGAAAGTGGAAGTCCCCAGTCATGTCTCCCAGGAATCAGCACTGCCCCTGGTCCTGCTTATTATATTTACAGACAATCTGGTCAAGGGGATAAAGTGCACCTCCAGTAAGCTTGCATAAGACTCCCAAGCTGGATGGGAGTGTTGATCTGCTGGAGGACAGGAAGGTTCTGCAGAGGGATCTGGCCAGGCTGGATTGCTGGGCTGAGGGCAGTGATGGTTCAATATGGTGAAATGCTGCATCCTGCTCATGACTCACAAGAGCCCCTGCACTGCTGCTGGCTGGGGAAGAGTGTCTGGAAAGCTGCACAGTGGGAAAGGACCTGGGAGTGCTGGTTGGCAGCTGCTGCACATGGGCCAGTGTGTGCCCAGGGGGCCAAGAAGGCCAGTGGCATCCTGGCCATACCAGGAATGGTGTGGTCAGTGGGATCAGGGCAGGGATTGTCCCCTAACACTCAGCACTGGTGAGGCCACACCTCGACTGCTGTGTCCAGCTGTGGGCCCATCACCTCAGGGAAGACACTGAGGGGCTGGAGCGAGGCCGGAGAAGGGCAGTGGAGCTGGGGAAGGGTCTGGAGGGTGAGTCCTGTGGGAGCTGTGGGAGCTGAGGTTTAGTCTGGAGAGGAGAAGGCTCAGGGGAGAATTCACCATGCTCTACAACTGCCTGCAAGGAGGGTGTAGCAAGATGGGTGTTGGCCTCTTCTCCCAGGCAAATAGTGACAGGACAAGAGGGCATGGCCTCAAGCTGTGCCAGGGAAGGTTCAGGTTAGATATCAGGAGGATTGTTTTCACTGAAAGGGTTGTCAAGCATTGGAACAGGACGCTCAGGGAGATGGTGCCGTCACCATCCCTGAAAGTGTTTAAGAAACAACTGGATGTGGAACTTAGTGCAGTGGTTTAGTTGACAAGGTGGTGTTTGGTCAAAGGTTGGACTCAATCTCAGGGATGTTTTCCAAACTTAATGATGCTATGAAAATAGCCACTAGCCTTGTGCTAGTGTGTTTATTTGGGCCTGGTTAAGTAAGTCCAAGTTACTCTTCTACCTTCTATATTTACATTTCTCTCCAGTGCAATCACTTGATTGCTGCTTGGGTCATGCTTTTTGGGGAAAAGCAAATGATTACTTCTTATGTATTTAACAAAAATGTTGTGCTGCTTCCAAACTGCAACAACACTTTGCTTCTTAGGTGACCTGCTCATGTTCCTCTGATGCGTATCTATCTCAGCACCAAGAAATAAACATCTTCTGCCACAGAGGGCATATTAATTAGGTAAGCCACTGATTGGCTTATTGATTTAGACCCTTATTTAGGCTACATTTGGCTTAGAGATATTCCCTAAAAAAATTAACTGCAGAGGTGTTCTCAGAGTGAAAACAAAACATCCCATAAAACTGTGAAGTTTAGGGAATATTTAACTTGCTCTCCTTGGATTTTATTTTCTAAATATGCATCTTCACAATTTTATAAATTTACCATAACATTAATAGCATATAGAGGTGAGGAGATGCTGCAAAATGCCAGTGTTTCTAGTCACGTTTGGTGTTGCATAGAACTGCATGCAGAATGTTAGAAGCACCTGAGAACTTTTAATAGTACTTCCATTATAAAAATCCATGTGGCTAACACGAGTTTAATTTTGAGTGCCATTTTGAAATCAGAACTTCACTATCCTTCTTAGTTTACATTGCAGATCAGACAGCTTGCCAAGATCACTTGCAGTGAGGAAGCGTTAGCCATACGCCCTCGCAGTGCAAGGCTGCCCTGGGTGAGGGTAGCTATGACTAACCAAGCTGCTTATGTGCTAGGAGCTGTTCAGTGGCGTTAACAAGGCACTGCTAAGCTGTGCCCATGCGATTTTACCACGCTCTTTGTTGGCTAACTAACTTCTGAGTCACTCACTAGCCACCCTTTGAGAGCCTGGGATGAATTGCTCAGATCTGGCCAGGATGGAATAATTTCTGTCTATAGACAGATGTGGCAGAGCTGTAACACCATGTATAGGAACCTATGACATTAATGTAATTATTTTTGTGATAATTATTAGAACTTGCATTGTCTTGGTAATTTCTATGGAGAATTAATGAACTTCATATTTCATTTTGCAATTAAAAAGAAAAAGAAGGTCGTGTTAAGTCCATTTTTTCAAGTGTCAGGTATAAATGAAAATTTTGTGAAACTAGTGATAATGCTTAACTTCTGCACTAAAGAATGTAACTTCATTGCCTTACATATATTTTTCAAGTATAAATCAAAAAAAATTATAAAGTACTTAGTTTTGGGCTTGTGATACAGACTGTTCAGTTGAATATTGGCTTCATAATACCTTCCCCAGAAATTTAGAAAATGAAATGAATGTCCAAGTTTGTCAGCTGATTACTGTACGTACCTTGTTCAAAATACTGTATATAATTTAACATTTTAAATTTATGAGTTATGTATAATTTTGGTCCAGTGATAGGCTGGCTTATTTAGATGTTATGGGGAGGAGATCAAGATAAGTTAGATTGTTTTCCTTTAGTCACCTAGCCAGGATAAACTGAGAAATACAACTTTTACTAAGCTAAAATAGTGTGTTGATGATGTTTCTGAATGGCAAATATGAAAGGATATTGATTTTTTTGGTTTTTTTGCTATTCCAATCACCTATATTTGCAGTTACTTTACATCAGAGGTTTGAATTATGCCTTATAGTGTATATAACACCTACATGGATATAGAACAAAAGCATTGTGAGCGAAATAGCAAGCAATATAGTAAAATAGCAAAATAAATAATATTCACAGATTTGGAAACTGCATTGTAATTGCTACTTTTGTTGATATACTGAAATGTGCTTTAGGCAACATCTTACATGAACATTTTGGATAAAATCTTGTATGTTTCTCATATACTCTTTTATATGTATTACTGTGACCAAAATATACTTTGGGTCTGTTCTGAGTATGGTAAATAAGTTTCTGTATTTGTGTGTCACATCCCCAAGAAATAATTGAAAGGGGAGAAGAGAAAAAAAAACCCTACTTTTTGTCACTTCTGCTGAGGAGAGCCTGGTTTTGGTTTTGAACCATTGAGTTTTATGATTTAAAGAAAAGAATTGGATTACAGTCAAAATTTGGTTTTTAACAAACTGCAGGAGATGTTGTCTGATGTTGGTGGTGAAAGAGATTTTGAAAATCACTGTGACAGATGGCTTGCCACAAAGACTCCAAAGGTGGCGTGCAGGGGGTGCACCATCGTACCTTTCAGTGACTAACAGCCACTCCTGTGCAAGCAGAGTAGAAAATTGCACTACAGAATTTGGAGTTCACTCCATCGGTTCCCTCTTTGCTGCTTTTTAAAATGCAAAGTTTGAAAATATTACTGAAATGTGTTCATTGCTACCATTGGCATTCAGGATTTACAGAGACAATGTATACGATGTGGACTACCAGCCTATACGCATCAAAAAAGGTTTTGGTTCATGAAATAGAAATCAAAAAAAGTACAGATAAGAGTGTAGAAAATTTGCTGGTGGTTTTGCCACGAACCATGGCTTTTTGTGGATTATTGATGCTTGATTTTATGTTGCAGGGCTTTGGATGCTTTAGGTAGAAGGCACATTTTACCATTTTAAACCATAACGAAAGTTGTGGAGGTACAGAGAAGCTGCGTGTGTTGCAGCTTTGGCAGAGAAGTCAGATGTTTTAGTGGAAGATGTCGAAGCTCATCCTGTTTTATTTGGAAGTCATTAGTTTAATCTGTAGCCAGTTTATTGAGAGTACCACATTCCACATGTATTTAACAAAGGCTATTTCCTACTGTTTTGTCTACAGTCAGAAATCAATCTGTCTTTACAAGTGCCATTTTACATATATCTGTACTTACTTCTTTTCAGACATTTACTGTAGTTCTCAAAAGCCTGAAAAAGTGTAGTCTTTTTTCCTCCTCTGTGTTGTCCTTGGACTTTCTGTTGCCATGGGTGTCTTTGAGAACATTCTGTTTGGAGTTCAAGATACAAAGCACAGCTAAGGGTCTGAGGAAAAATACAATCTTTATTCAAAATTGCATTATTAGGTAGTTTGTCTTTCAATTGTATGTTCATTGTTGCCAGGTAATCATTATATTTTCTGATTATGTTGGTGTGCTGATTTGGGTGGGATACAGTTAGCTCTAGGGCTGTGTTTTGGATTTGTGCTGAAAGCACTGTTGATAACGCAGGGATGTTTTAGCTGTTGCTGAGCAGCACCTGCACAGTCAAGGCCTTTCCCATTTCTCACCCTACCCCCTAACAAGGAGGCTGGGAGAGCACAAGGATTTGGGAGGGAGCACAGCCAGCTGACCCCAAGTGACCCTAGGGGTATCCCAGACAGGTGTGGAGGGGGAAGAAGAAGGGTGGGGTAGACATTCAGAGTCAATGTCTTTTGTCTCTTCCCAAGACACTAGCTTGCCAATGTAACATAGTGAATGCATTCCTGGTTTTGTTTGCTTCCATGTGCAGCTTTTGCTTTACCTACTAAACTGTCTTTATCTCAGTCCATGAGGTTTGTCACTTTTACTGTTCTGCTCTCTTCCTCATTCCATCAGGAGGGTGTGAATGAGCAGCTTGGTGAAGCTTAGTTGCTGGCTGGGGTTAAACCATGACCTGTGTTTAGAACCCCTTGGTTATAATGACTATTATTAGCTACTGCCACTTACTTGTTTCCCTGCCTCTCAAGAGTTCTGGCTTTATATAATACTGGCTGTTGTGGTTTTTGGATATAAGAGCAAACATCCATTTTACTATAAATGTTTTGTATGTTGGGGTGAGGGTGTTTCAGAGATTATACTGTGGGTCCAGCTGTGCCCTAAGATATTTACCTTCCATCAAAATTAATCTGTCCTTCCCCTGTAGACTTCTGAATTTAAATCCTGTTTATTTACTTGAGGCTGTTTGGGAGACCAAGAAAAGATTATCCAAATTTAATGTTCTAATGGAATCAACCTGTTTATTGAAAGTAAGGCTGCAAAGTGTATTGGACTTTTCTCAGTAAGACAGTTGTTAAGATATACTGGAGTCAGTACCATACGTTTAGCTAATCGGATACAAAATTTAACAGAAACAGTTTTCATCCTTATTTCTCCAGAATAAAGATACTTTACATAGGAATCTATTTCATTGGAGCTTGCTGTTGAGAAGTTAATGGTCAGCCATTTAAGCCCTAGAGTACTTCAGGTTTTTCAGGACACCACCCAGAATCTTTCACTGCTAGTGCCTAAGGCAAGGTTACTAAATTTCTAGACATCTCCAGGACTGAGGAAGGCTAGGATCTCAGGCAGCAATTTGTACAAAGATACTGCTTACAGAGTGAGACAAATATAAGTGTAACAGAGAATAAAGGAACAAACTATTCTCGAGTGATGTCTCCTGCCTCCTTGAATGCCCAGGACTGCTTGTCTAGGGTGTGCTTTGTAGGTGCACAGAGAATTGGCAGTGACAAGGTTCTTTGTGGAGCAGGCATTTGCAGAAGGCTTCAATTTGTATGTATTTAGTATATTTATGTTGTTCAGCATTTAGTTCTGGCTTGGTTCAATACCAAAAATCAAGATGATGTGTGGTTTTTGTGGTTTGTTGGTTGGTTTTTTGTTTTGTTTTGCATTTTTTTCTTGTTGTTGTTTGTGGTTTTTTTTTTTTTTTTTTTTTTTGTTGGGGGGGGGGTTTTTTTTTTTTTTTTTTTTTTTGTTGGGGGGGGGGTTTTTTTTTTTTTTTTTTTTTTTGTTGTGGTGGTGGTTTTGTTTGCTGTTTTTTTTTTTTGTCCCCAGGAAGAAAAAAAAAAAAATGGTCTCTTCTGTAAAATAAACCCTGAACTATTCTAACTATCACCACAGAATTGCACCCATTCAAATGAACTTAAATAATTGGTCTGTATATGGAATGGAAAGAATTATAATGTGATTTCCATCAGAATACTTACAAAAGACTTGATTTATAATCTAATACCATTACAATACAATAGTATTTTAAAACAAGTAAGTTTTTTAAAATAGTATGACTGCTTTTTAAACTCCTGTTTTTAATAGTATTTAGTATTTCTATTATTGCCACATTAAAATTAGTGATTACTATTTCTATATAGTACTTTTTAAATTTAATAAAGTAATTATGGCTGCTGTCTTTGTAAAGACTATTATTTTTATTACTACTATCAAATAGTAGTGGATACTGATTATTGCCACAAATACTTTCCTTACTGCTATTTTACCTACTGAAGATTTTCCCTCATTTGTAGTCATTAATTAGTATTAACAAAGCATTTCGTTTGCAATTGTTAATGTATCAAATGAAGAAAAATATTTTTAAATTGGTATGTGACAGTATTACCAGAAAGACAAGAAAACACTCTTTGAGGAGCATTTTAAAATTGAAAAAAAAAAATTTAATATTTTTTCTTTTTATCCTACCTGATATATCTTCCTGTTTGAGCAAAAAAGTGGCTTTCCTAGTACCTCTTCCTGCTTATCTGTGTTTCTCTAATGAAGAGAAAATGCACTTGAGCACGTGTAGAACAGTTTCTGTTCCCAGGGAGCTACAGTGGCTTGCCTGGCTCATAGCTGGCTTTTACATGTTGGGCTGTGCCTCACAGTATCCACCCCTCAGCCTTCCCATTGCAAATTTGCTTGCATGGCAACTGCTGGTGTTGTTAACCCTCTTCTCTCCTGAAGGGTATTCCACTGTGGCTTCTCAGATTAAATATTTAATTGGGGTGGGAATTATTCTCCTTGTAATTAAAGAACTATACAGAGCTGTTTAAAAATACTTAAACAGGAGTGGTTATATATTTAAAAGAGATTCTCAGTCCACTGAGTGTGTTCCACTGAAGAGAGCTGTGGCAGCGTGGCTGAGAACTGCTGGCCACGTGGCTCAAACAGAAGATGTTCCTTGAGTGCATCTTTCAGCCTGTGGCTGAGAACTGCTGACCAGTAGCTCAAACAGAAGATGTTCCTTGAGTGCATCTTTCAGCCTGTGCTGAGGTGCAGCTGCACAATTAGCAGCATGGGGCATGGCTTCTCTCTCTGGGTGGTTAGGTGAGCACAAATGGCTCCTGTGTGCAGTCACACGTTTGGATGTGACCTGGCTGTGAGGTGCCTCGGTGTCACCTCCCAGACCCGGTACCAGCTGTGCCAGGCAGGGGATGCACTGCTGCTCCAGGTGCTCCTCGAGGCAGGGGAGCACTTCCATGCTGTCCCTAGCATGGCTGGCACAGGGAGCTGTGACGGGGAAGCTGCAGGGACACACGTGTCTGGGGTGGTTGCTCAAGCCTACAGGACTAGGCTAGAAGCAAGCTGAAATAAGTGCTTCTCAGGAAGGGTTATGTCAGGCTTAATGCCAGCTGTTTTGTTGTAGAAACCCTCTGCTTCTGAGCCACACTGCTGATAACACAATCATTTTCAGGTATCTTCTACTATTAGAGATGTAGGCATTCTAGGCACAAATCCTTCTGTGGGCAGAATCATAGGGAAGGGGTGGTTAACACCTCAATGGAGAGAGACCCACTCTTCACCCAGTTGCGGATGAAATCCCTGATTTTTCTTTTAAACTCCAGGAAGGCATTTAACCAGCATGGACCATACAGAATGAATTTTTTCCCTCTTTCTTAGTTGAAATAGATTTTTCAGGAAGTGTAAAACTAGCTCCCTGCTTCTTTGATCAATTTTTATTCCTTTATGTTATTTGGGAACACTGGGTGAATGAAGACTTGACTTCTGATTTGGAAAAGTCTGAGTAATGTTTTTGCTATTGGTATTGCTAACTATTCTTTCTCCTGCTAGTATAACAATGTCATAACACATAAAATTTATTTTGTTTTAAAACTAAAACTGAAAACAGAGCCTTGAAATGCAACTTCTTCAAAATATTATCTCTTCTATCATACTCATTTAATTCTTGATGTAAAACAAGAATTCATTGCTTTTGTGCTGGGAGCACGAAGCCGAAAGTTGATACTGTTAACTCAATGTTTGTAATATAAAGTGCTGTTCCTGTAGTGTGGTCCAATTACACAATAGTAAAGCAGGGATGTTACACAGCAATGCTGCTTTCCTATTTGTTTCACTAAGTTTAGCACAGCGGGAAACATGGCATTCTTCCAAGGTAATGCGTCAAGCTTACAGTTGGATGGAAGTGCAATGGAAATTATTCCAAGACTTCGTGTGCCAGCTAATAACTCTCGCTGAATGTATGCGACAATTGTCTTGTGAAATGTATTGGATGTCATTTTATTACAAGGATTTTACATTTTTATTTTGAGATATTATGGTATTCTAGAGATATTTGAAAAAGTTTCTCTGTAGGTGCTACATTTACGGCATTGTAGTTTTAGTAATCAAACGCAATTTCTGTCTGGTTAGAGATCGTGTATATCCTTTTTTAAAAATCCTGCTATATCTTCTGAAACCAGAAAGAAGTACTCCATTAATTAGATCAAATTATGTACATTGTTCCTTCAAGAATGTCCTATTTTTTGAGGAATAATATATCTAAACCAAAATCTTAACTGAAAATATATGCATGATAGCAAGAGAATGTCTCCTTTCTTTTTGAAGTGTAGAAAGTAATAAAGTATCAGCCATTTGGCAGCTGGGAGAAACCAGAAATGTTCAGGCATCTTATTTGGTAGTCATTTTGCTGTGGAGACCTGGGGGTTGGCCAGGAATCAGAATTTTTGCTGTTGGTCTCATTCTTGACTAGTTTTCACGTTGCTTTAAAGCCATTCCCCAAGTCAGTAAATATCACTGTTGCACTGTGGTGTCAACCCACTGCAACTGTCTTAAAGATATATTGATATTCTTTACATCTTTGAACAGTCCTTAGCAAAATATATACATTTAAAATGCCATGGCAGTGGCTTTATAAACAGCTCCGTGGTATATCTTTTCATGTTTCAGATGTGGTGAGGAGCAGCCACCACTTGTGGAGCATTAGCAAATAGTTCACAATTAAGGAGTTAATCTTTAGCCTCACTAGCAGTCTTGGAACAGAGGGTGTCAGTGCATACTAAAAACAGTATTGGGTTTTCGTTTTTGTGAACCACAGAGAGCTCAGAGAGCTGTTAGTCCCAAACAGACTATTGAATGCTATCATAGGTAAAAATACCAGCTGTACTACACCTGGTTTGGTTTTATGATTATAAGGGTAAAACTCCTCCATCTCAGGTTTCTTTTTTTTTTTTTTT
>WEIU01017467.1:273607-286729 GCA_013389925.1 Aegithalos caudatus | reverse complement strand
TTTTTTTTTTTTTTAAACCCCACTCCTCATTTTTCAGTCAATATTCTTAGAAGGGTAGCTGATACCTCTGCTCACAGACATTTTCTCTGTGGTAGTAAGTTTGGGTGTACAATAAAGATAATAATTACTACTAGTGTTTAAAGCTTTTCAAAGGTCTTTAGTTATATACATACATACATACACCTTTCTGAATGCCTTTGGCAGCATTGATCCAGCAAATGGAAGGTTGGTTGGCATTGGCAGTATTTGTTGTTCAAGAGGGTGTGTTTGTCCCAACTGGTGGAGAGTCTTTTCAACACTGACATGTGAAGAGTGTGTAAAAGAAAATAAAGAACAGAGAAGATGTGGAGGGGTTAATCAGCCAACCATCAGCCTTAGCCCATGCTCCTGCCACCAGCAGTCTCAGGTTGGTGGAAAAAAAAAAAGACTACTGAGCAAGCTGAACATCAAGACCCTGCACAGGTCCAGCAAAGCAAACTGCAGACAGTTATTAATGGGACTGAAATTGGGGATTAATCACTACTGATATGCCATAGTAATTCCTACTAGCATTGAGAGCACCAGCAAATTCTCCATGCAGTTAATATGGTGAGCTTGCTGACTACAAATGTGTGTTGTGTGTGTTGTCAGCATTTGAGGGTCCTTGTGCATGAGAATTGCCTCACACAGTGGGGAGTGAAAGAAGAGTGTGTTGAGTGGACGAGGGTACATGCTGGTTTGGCAAAGGATATAGGATGAATTCCTGGGTCAATAGTGATAATGATCAGAGTGCCTTTCTGATGAATAATTAAGTATGGGATGGTCAAAAATTTCCTCTCACTAGTGACATAATTTGGTATAGTATGTGCCAATATTTAATGAAGAATACACATTTGGGCTTGTCCAAGCTGATTTTAGGCTCTTACAGCTGCTTTCAGAGTTTTGAAAGTTCTGTTTTGGATTGTAAAAAAACAAAAACAACAACAAACCAACATGCCCCACCCCCCCAATTAAGCATCACCTGGCAGGGGTTTTGGGGACAGCAGTCACAAGAAGAGGATCTGTCAGAGATCAAAACCACAGAGTGACAAAACATGCTTGTCCCTGGATATCCTGGATCAGAGTATCTGCTCAACACCTTGCTTTCCTTTGATGACTAGCACTGAGATGGTGCTGCTTTTTCAGTAACAAAACTCCAGCAGAACCACTGAGTCAGTATATGTAGCATGCTGTGATTTTTTTCACCTGTTTCCTTGCGGGCAAACAAACATACAGTGAGAGAACAAGTCATTACAGTATGTATTTCTAATGCTACAAGCAGGCCTGAATTAGAAATAAGAAAAGAAATCCAAGTTCTATGAAAATAAATAGCATCTTTCTTTAATCCAAAGCCTTGTACCTACTGTTGTACAAAGCAGAATGTCTGGAAAGTTTAAACTTGGTGTTTTGTCTATTGTTATGAATCACTCATTAATTCCCTTGTTAAATTTCAAAATTTGATGTTTTCCATACCTTCAGTTATTGCTGCACTGAATTTTCACCAGTAAATTTGTAATTATTTCTGTGCATTGTGTGGCAGTGTTGTCTTTTATATTTAGTGTGGAACTCCTTTCTGACAGTAGTAGTGCAAAATAATTTTGAGTGTTTGGAGGTGAAGGGACTGTACCACAGATGAAGTGAGGATTATTTCTGAAAGCATAACCTGCATTGTTCTTGCTGTCTTAAATATGTCTTAGTGCTTTATTTGCTTTTATATTTAAAATTGCAGTTTGGTGGTTAATGTTGGAAATTACTACAAGAAGAGAAAGGAAACTTTCAGCTTTTTTATACTGCATCTTGGCTGCAATTGAAACAATGGGTCAGTGGTACTAAATATAGCTTGGTAGTTTGCTCGTTTTATTTTACCTTTCCTCCAGTGGATAGATAACAATTAATACCTTTAACTCTTTTATTTATTTTTTTTAATATTAAAAAAAAGGAACAAAAACAAAAAAAAAAAAGCAGTGGGGAGGATTTTTTCTCATCATTGTCTCTGATTGCCAAGTTATTTGTATGTAGAGGGAAGATTCTTCTGGTATAATCAATCTGCTGCTACCCATTTTACTGCCAAGCATTCCTTCTCTATGGTAGCGTAATGTTACCTAGGGAACAGCTTAAAGCTGACACATACAGTGGTGCCACAAATTAATTTCACAGTTATCAGGATATAGGGTGATAACAACAACATGAGCTACTGTGAAATTACCATTGTTCCTATTGAGTTACAGTGTAATTATTACTTTTGTGGCAACTATGCAAATAACTCATGTCACCACTGTAGGATGGGATGTGCTTTCCTTTCTCTGATTCAGTACTTTGTGCTTCAGAGACATCTTTATGTGCTATAAACTAGAGCTCTGCCCTGAATTAAAAGCTAAATATGGTTATGTCTTCACACAAAAAAAAAGTGAAAAAGAAAAAAGCAATACTTAAGAGACTAAAAACCAAAATCCATTGCAGTCTGTCCATTATCATGTGGAATCAGGTCTGCAAATATGTGATAATTTAATAAAATAATAACCATACTGTTACTCTTTCATTACTTCCAGAATCAAACTTGGAACCTTCCTTCAAAAAAGGAGCTTTGAATTAGTTACTTCTGTTATGGGACATTTTCAGGTTTATTTGCTGCCATTTTTGTTTGGTAAAAGGGACAGGTGAAAAGGTGTTAGATTACATTTATTCTTATTGACAGGTAAGAAAAAAAAAAATTGTGGAGCAAGGTTAAGATGCTGTTTCCAGTATAATAGATGGAATGAATGTATCCTTGACCCTGGACATTGTTAAAACAAAACAGCTGCTGAGGCTTAACCATGGCAGAAGGCCAGGTCAGACTGTGTGGTGATGTTGGCACAGGTGCTCCTTGTTTAGAACCAGGAGAAGTAGGTGTGCTGTGGGGACAGCAGGGCACCTTACATGTGTTCAGAAAGGTAAGATTTGTGAGGTAGTTTTGGTTTTATTTTTCTACCCATAGGCTGAGATTTTCAAAAATTCCTACAGAGAACTTGGATGTACAACTTGCAGCTATATATGGAGAGATCACCATAAGAACCTTTCAAACTTTTAATTCTAGATAAGTGGCTAATGACCAGATTTTCAAAATTGCTGAGAATTCAAGAGCTTTTAATATTTAAATATTAAAGAATATTTTTGAGATGTGCCATATAGAAAAACATCACAGCTACTATTGCTTGAAAAGAATTAGCAAATGAAACTTGATTAAGTAAGTCCATAAGCAAGAGAAAATATGTGTAAGATAACTCACTGTTATAAAAATTGAGAGTGAGATAAATTTCCCTGAAGGAAAAAATTCCGATAACTGGCAAGTTTTCTTTTTTTTTTTTAGAGTTTAGTGAGACTTCATTGACAAAGAATCTTAATGAATGATACCCTCTGATTTTTTTTTCTCCAATTTAAATTCTTAGTTTATATTTTATAGCATATAAAAAATGAAATTGAAGAAAGCATTTTCTCATTTTAGTTATGACTTTTCATATATTCTTTTGCAAAAGAATGTTTTCTAATTAATTTCAAGGTATTGTTTTAAATTGCAAGTAGCTTCCAGAGGGGATCTGTTTCCTCACTTCTTGTTTCACTGCATGAACAGAAATACAGAACAGCTTGATGAGCTGAGATGTTTCTGTGAAGGACTAAATATGAACAACATTCTAAAGGAGCTGTCTGTGAGCATTTCTAAAATGTCTGTCTGTACTGTATCACCAAGATTTGAGATGCAATAGTTGGGGTATTTTTTCAGTAGTTTGAGAGTTGTTCTATAGAAAAGCAATGTTCTATTTCTTTCTTGTTCTCAATTTTTTTTTTGTTGGGTCAACACAATCTGCTCAGGTTTTGCACTGATGGAATATACCACTACCATAAAACCCCTGCAACTGATAATCTAGGGGGAAGTAATCACAAGATAAATAAACCTTATGTTATGGCTCATTTATTATCCATGTGATGAATAATGGTGGAAAAGTGTGTGGTAATTAATGGACTGGCTTCATGGAAAGACTCCTGTTTATCATATGGTTGTTGCTCTTTTTAGTGGTCTGCTGACAAGTATATTTATTGCAGTATGAGGAGGTCACTAATTAATATGGATATTAGTGAGGCTTTTTGAGAATACTCTGAAAAATCTGATTGTTTAAAAAAATTCTCTCTGTCCCCCATTCAGTTTTTTCAGTTCTATGCATTGAAGAGCTAAGTCAGTATTTGATGCCACATTATTGCCCAGGTGCAGTCATCTTTAACCCATGTGAGTTACATTTGAAATAAACAGTTTGGGCTTAGCAAGAGTTTCTGGAAGATCTGGTGCAATCCTTGCATGCTTTGTTAGGAGTCAGCCTTGTGAAAGCAAGTCATAAAGGTTTAGAGCCACCACAGGTGCTCATTGTCCATTTTGGAAGGATTTGGGGGTCAGGGTGGGGACTTGTGGTGCTGTGGGGAGCTTCTACTGGAGCCTCTAGTAACCCAGAAGTAGAAGTTCATCAGAAAAATCCAGTGTTGCATTTTGTATACCTGATGATCCAGACACTGTTTAGGATAAGTGTTATGTATTGACAGCATTTTTAATGTAAGTAGATAAAATAAAATTGCTGAGGTTTTTTTTTTTTTTTTTTGGGGGGTTTTTTTGTGGGTTTTTTTTTTTTTTTTAAGAGTGTAATTTTGAACTATATAGTTCTAAACTATATAGTTGGGGGATTCTTTTACTAAAATGTAACTATGACCTACCACCACAACTGCTTGCATAAAAATCTCCAGCAAGCCATTGAGCAAAAACCAAGAATAAGTTTCTTGCAAAATAGGTAGTGTCAATTATTTTATTGCTTTTGTTGTCATTTATTTATGGTTTCTTAGCTTTACTAGACAAATAATGGTAATTCTGTGCTGCATGTTGAGATAGATGTTGTTTTAAAACAGCAAGGAAGTTTAGATCTCTTCCCATGTTTTCAAGTAAGAAGATGCAGGCAGCTGGTTATTTTGATGGATTTCTTTCCCCTCATCCATGATGACCAGTTTCAGATATCCTAATAGGGAGACAGGCTTTTTTTGGTGTTAGGCAGGTAATTTTGTCCCCTTTTGTTCCACTTTTAAAATTCTTTTTTTGTCTCCAGGTTACTTTTTAGTAGTTCCCTGCGTGTCCCTCTAGCACTTCATTAGCAAAGAGGGATTGAGCCTGTTCTTTAATCTTTCTTCCTTTGCTTATGGAATAGCTGTAGGAAAGCTGATAGCTTTCCTGACTGATCTTACATTTTCTTCTTCAATCTCTGTGTGATTGATGAGTGGTCAAAGTTCTGAGCAGGAGCAGCCTGAGAACTGAGGTCTAGCCCTGACTGCCAGGGAAGCAGATTAGGATGTGGTAGTTTGCAAAGGGTCAAACCCTACGTGGTGACTGAGTCACTCAGCTGAGTGAGCTGCTCAGAGCTGCTGCATGGTCACTTTAAGCCCCTGAAGTGGGGTCTGTAAGCAGAGCCCTGGGAAGGTCCTTTGACAGGTTCACATGACCCTGTCACACACAGGCAGCCTGATCTGAGCTGGAAATATAACCTGAGCTGTGCACTGTAAGATGTGTGGGATTGGAATGGGGGTGTGTAAAGGTGAGTGAAATCCTTTCTCAGGAGTGTCTCTGGGAAAGCCATCACAGGACAAGATACCTGTTGTCTTTATGTTCTCACAACTGACACCACTTTTTGCTTCATGCTGTGACTTTATCCTGGAAAAAAGTGACCCATATGAGAAAGGGAGAAGTTCTTACTTAGTTTCACTTGATGGAAGGTGAACTTTTAATGTGAAATTTGCATGCCTATTCCTGGTTGTCACAGGTGCTGACACTGAGAGCACCTTGGCCATGCCCTTAGTTGAAAAAGCTTTCCTTAAAAGTTCCAACTTCTGGAAAAGACTTTAAATGGCTCAACTGAAATTGTGGCTCTTTACCAGATTGAAAACTGTGGTCTTCTTGTTTCAAAATAATAAACCTATTATTTCTTTTTGCAGGGCCACTGAAAATTAACAATTATCATCTGTGCTCTGAAGAATATAAATAGTTCCTCCAGGGAAAAATACATAAATCAGTGCCAAATCTCACTAAATTAAAAAAACAAATAACCTATTTCATTTTGGCAGGGTTGATAATATTCTGATCCTTGGCTTCAGGGCCAACATATTTTTCTAGGTCTACATAGAAAGATGTTCGTGTCATTTCTGCCTCTACAGTAAATAAAAAGCTGGATCAGCTCTCCTATGTTGTCTGTAATGAGTTCCAACTGGAGTACTATCCCTCCATCCTTGGCAGCTTAGGCAGCTTTTCAGTGGAGAATTTTCTGTTTTTCAGAAAGCAAGGTTTTTAACCTCTTCCTTGCTCAGAAAGGTACAGACATTGTTACATAAGAGATTACCTTTAAAACTACATCAAAGCTTTGAGATTTTTGGACATTAGTATATTTTGTATTTAGACAGAAGAGTCCTTCATCTTCTGACATCTTATTTCTTGTTTGGAGAATCGACTTTCAGTTTTGTTCTTTGTTACAAGGTAGAGGTTCTGGCATCCTTTGCATCAAACAAAGCCTGGTACTAAGAACTGTCTCATACCAGCCACTTCTATGTGATGTAAATTTCTTTATCTCTTTCTCTCTCCCCTGCCCCACAATTACTTGGCTCAGTAGCCTTTCTTAATGTTTTTTCTCATTGAAATACTAAAGCCTGCAAGAAGTTAGTTCATGATGAAATGATTTGCCTGCTCGGTTCACCTCTGACCAAGGCAACAAGCTCAGCAGTAATGAAGTTTTAACTGAAGGCAATATATGGCATTGTACATCAAACAATCCAAATAAGTAAAACTGTATTAGAGCAAAAATGTGATCCATACTGGCTTCCCTAGGAAATTACATGTGATTAAGGAATTCCTTGGGAAAGAATGAACCCTTTTCAATGTCCTTCACTAAGATCTGTGACAAGCTTGCTTTATCTTCTTATTTTGCCAATTTTCAGATTCTCATGGTGGATAAATCAGGTCTGGCACATCAGTGTGCTGCTTTACAGCTAGGAATTCCTTCCCTCAGCACACATGGAAGACTCAGCAGAGTCCTGGGCACTTTGGCCAACACTGAGAAAGCTCTTGCTTTTGCATTTAATTTTAAACAAAGCCAGATTCTTATGCTTAAACTTGAACATGAGCTGCAGTTTGTGCACAATGTATAGCCACAGTGCGTGTGTCGATAAAGGTAATGTCTGTACTGTATGTTGTATTTATGTTGGCTCATGGAAACAGACTCAAGCCCTAGGAATTCAGTTGTTGCTTCTTTTGAGATTATGCCCTGCCATGTGGCCAGTGACCTGCCCTGAAGTAGCTCATTTGCTGGAAGTTCTCAATGGATCAATCCTGAGTTTCATCCAGAGACTACCTACTAAGAGCACTAATACTCCTGTAACACCATGGATAGTCCTGATCTTGTGTGAGTACATTTCTGTGAGGAGTAGGATTAATAATTAATGCATGTTCCCTCTGTGTAAAACAGGATAATCTCTGACAGATGGTGATTTTTAACAAGAACACTGCAGTAATTCAGATCAGGCTAAGCATGCTTTTTCTGTGCCTCAAAACTAAAAGATGCTTACGTGGAAGTATGTAAAACCTTCATGGCTTTCTTGTACTCTATTACTAGTTTTGGATCATGGATACACTGGATTTTTGATAGGTTGTAATAGTAGTGGTAGTAGTGTGATTTTGTCAAATTTCATGGCATTAATAAAAATGTCTGAATACTTCCTGTCAGTAGATGAACAGCTGAGAGAAAAAAAAATACTACCAATAGCGGAAACTTTTTTTAAAAAGTCTGTCCAAATATTTTTATCATTTTTACTATGATGGGCAATATAAACATACAAAAGTTGGGGGTTTTATTCCTTAAATGCCTTCTATGGTGTTGTTGAGGAAACAAGATATTTAATCAGTTCTTAATCTTTTGTTTTGCTGTGAAATGCTCCCCAGAGATTTAGAGGTCAAACTGGGCACCCATCAGTACGGTCAAGCTGTGCTGGTCTGCAAGAGAAGATCATCTGTCTCCTTCTGAAAGCTGCAGAGATACATATTAATGAATGATGGAATGGTTGATGTGCTGTCAGGGGCTCGTCCAACATCAGCATCAGGCTGATGTACTAGAAGGACTGCCTGATATGCTATAAACATGTTGTATATTTAGATTTTCTCATTGTATGTAAAGAACTGTTATAAAAAAGCATGCACCATTGCATACTTCAGATGGATGGGTGTCAGTGCTTAAATTAAGGCTTTGAATCACAAATATATGTGCAAGTAGCTATTTTCTTCCATTTGTAAAATACTCAGCTAACTATTTCTCAGAATGAGTAATGTACCATATATAGAAGCAAAATAGTGTCTATAGTGCTTCCTATCATTCTAAGCAGAAATAGATATGTTTATTGAATGCAGCATCTAGTTTGCATCCTTGGAAGTATCCATTTGGACCTTCTTTCTCTGGAAATGGGATTTTTGAAATGCTGTGCATCTGTTCAACAGAATATTTCTATTTTTCAAGTTTATTGAACAGTATATAGTATTTTTCAAAGAAATGGACTGATGATTTAATCACTTTTTATATTGAGGAGGCTGAGAACATGTGAGAATATCTTTTAGATTACCAGGTCAGATAAAGTACCTGGTAGTTATGAGACAGTGGAGAGGAATTATTAAAGTCACTTGGGAGTTGCCACTTTACCTTACCAGCCCCAGAGCACCTAAAGGCTGCCAGAGTACTTAGGCTGCACTTCCATGAAGGGGCTGCTCAACACTGAATTCTAAAGTAGGTTTCCAAATAGGCTCTTCCTGTCCCATGTTGATTCAGTCCCTACAGGTTAACCAAGCCAGAACAGAGGGAGCTTAGAAACCCACTGATACCAAAAGCTAATAGGTTAGAGGTTTAACAAGTATTTCATGTGCTAAATATGTGAGTTCAAATCCCTGCTCTTCCAGATTTTTGAGTAAGTGCATGAATTCAGAACTTTCATAGCTTAGGGCTTGAACATAGGTTGTCTGATAATGGTTGCCATGAAACTGGTTTGTTTTTTGTTGGTTTTTTTTGTTTGTTTGTTTTTTTTGTTTTGTTTTGTTTTTTTCTATTTACAGATGGAAAAGCAGAGCTTAAATTTATTTCCTCATGAGCAAGTGCATAGTGGTAACCTTTGGTAAAGGGAAGGCATGGTTTGTCTCTGACTCTGTCAGATATTTAGCAACTAAAGTCTTAGCAGCTAGCCTCTTGGCTGATTTTTTGAGAATTTGTTACATATACCCCTACCTACTCTGTCCATTCATTTAGTGTGTGTTAGGAGCCTGAATATTCAAGTTGGATTGAAGGAGTCAGGTTTACTTAACTTTGAGTCTTCAAAGTTAAAGTCTTGCCTTTGAAGATGAAACAGAAGTCAAAAATACTGCTTCAATACTTACATTTTGAAATCATGGAAAAGAAGTAGCATGTGCCTGAATGACACAAAAGATCAAGCAATCAAAATAAAAGCTAATTCTCTGAATGAGAGGTTATATTGCTGAATGTAAGATTTAGACGGTAGGATATTTTAAAATGCCTCAAAAGTTTGGTGATGGTGAGAAGAGCCAATCTTACTACTTTATCTTCAAGCCTGACCCTGTAATTAAAATCACTTGGGTGATTTGAGGAAAGGTAATTCAGATTTGTGTGGCAATGCAAGTAGGTATATTGCAATTCTCAAGATAACTGTTATCATTCTAGTCCTGTTTGTGTTGAGGTGAATTAGAAACAGCTCAAGGGGATATCATCTGGGATGGCTGGGTTCAGTTTAGCCTTCAGGGCTCCTTAGATTGTATCCACAAGTATTTTTTATGCACCCATTTGTTCTGATGTGATGCATGCCAGGATGCTACACCCCTTCACATCTCTCTGTTTTGTATACCCAAGCCTCTGTGTAAGAAAATGGGAAGGGATAACCACGGGGAGTCTAAGACCTGTGTTGAAAAGTATATATCCATCAGGAACCCCCAAGAATCTCCCTGCCTTGAGCATATTTAAGCTCTTACTCTTCTTGATTTAATAATTTGATTCAAAATCTTCAGATGAAAGTGGATCAATAACTGGGTGTCTGCCTGGGTAACTGACTTTGTCTCCTTTGAAGTAAAATGAGATTTTGGTTTGTATTCTCTGAGTTTTGAACACACACATCTTCTAACACCTTGTTTTATATCATAATTTCAGTATTAGCATTAAGTCATCAAAATAACTCCTCTGGATATATTACTTGGCCCTGGACCATGGGAGAGAGATTTTATGATAGGAGCTGTCCCAGTGTCATGTTTTAGACTCTGTGGAGATTTGAAGCAGCGTAAGAAGTGAATGGGAGGTGTGTATTCTGCCTTCCACTCTGATATCACTAGGATAAGGCTTTTTAAGGCCTGATGATTGCTTTAGGTGTATGTGTCATTGGTTTATAGGATGTGTGGTGTATAGATGTGTTTAGTAAGTGATCATCTCACTGGATCTACTGGACAGAGACTGGAAGTGAGTCTGCACTGAAGAGTGAGAATTGTAGCAGACAGGTCCAGAAATACTCTGCACAGCAGAGCCATGAGTGAAAGAGAAATATTACAGCAAAGCAGTGTAGGGAGAGGTGTGTCTGTCCCCTCCATGCAAGCTGAGTATGATAATGTGGTACTGAACAAACAAGGGTGATATCTACAAATTCACTAATCTGCAAAACCTGTTGTCTCTCTTTAGTTTTGCATTATCCCGTTGAGATCAGTGAGTGATAGACTATAATAGATTGACAATTGTCAACTTTACCTACTGTGTTTACAGATTGAGATAAAGTAAAGAAGTTGATCTTCTCTGCAGAGTAATTTCTTAAGTGTTTTACATCTGGAAGACTGCTCTTACCTTCTGGAAAATCTTTTAAAACTTGTAATGTTTACAGATTTTTGTGGAACCATAGTCTGAAATCTGGTTTCTTTTTCCTGTAGATGTAGATTTACTTATAAGAGTATCAAAAAATTTCAAGTACCAAGTTATTTTAGTACATGGCATTAATACTACACTTTTTAGTATCCAATTTAGTTATTGTAACACTGTGGAAATGCTCAGAGAGGATTTTCTGTAGAGTTAGGAAGAACCTAAGAGCAGTTCATACTAAGAACAAGGAAGATTGTTCTTGCTGCACTGATTTGCAGCAAGTTTATTAAATATTATGAGACATTCTAGGCTATTCGGTTATTGCAGTGGATCTGGGAATCATTGAAGTTACCAGCCTTGCACTCTGTTTTTATTTCATAGCACTCTGGTATTGTGAAGTTGAGGGAAACATAAGTTCTTCTTCACTTTTTGTTACTCCAGATATTCCTGGGCACATTGTCGATGAAAATACCTCTCTCATGAATGTGTACTGGAGTGCTAGGGCTTTGGAAAGGATTTGAGAAAATAGCAAATTTGAATAAATAGCAAATGAAAACCTAGGAGTGGTGATACTGCTTTGTACCTTTTCTGCCACTGCAGTGTAGTTTGTTGATATTAGTGTTTATTTCCATGCAGAAAAATTGAATGGGAAAAGTGATCATTATTGTTAGTATACTATTGTAAAAAAAATTCCAATGAATACATGTCCAATATTTTAAGTTTTTGTTTGTTATTTTTTGAAAGTGTGGTGTGGTGTGGTATGGCCTTCACATGGGAAGGGCTGCAGTACTTTCTTTGTACTGATACTGCTGTATTTACAGCTCTATAACTCACATGGGGGATGTTTGTGATGCTCATCTTGCAACTGGGATGTGCTTTCAAACAGGAATTAACCATTGGTCCTTTGTTTCAAGATGGGACTGGTGAAGGATGAACAGCAGTCATCTTTGTGTGTAGTGTCCACTATATCTTTATTGGGTACTAATGTTTTTTCATTGAATGCCAACATTTTTGCTTACAGTTAGTAGACCCACTGAAAAGAGAAGTCATGAAAATAAGTTCATGAAATAAATATTTTTCAGCTTTTTGGTTGTGGTTTTAAACAACAATCCTGTTAAAATTTACATGCTTAAAACAAAGATTTCCACTGCTAGATGGAATGGTGTGATTTTGTTAGTGGTATATCTGCCACGTGAAGCAATTGCCAAATCAAGGGCTATACCCATGTGACAAAATTAAAAGCTTTAAATGCATCTCACTAATGAATGCTGTTATTTTTATCAAATGATAAGTCTGTTCTCAGTACAGATTTCCTAATGTTGCTTATAGACTGTATTTAATAAGAGGGAGTGTGGGTTTGTACAATGCTGCTGTCTGGTGCAAGTCAGAATATGCTTCCTCCTGAGCTGACAGCTGCTGCAGTAATGTCAAGAAGACTCCATGTTACCTTCCCTGTGGCTTCTCCAGGTGCTACAATGCCTGAAGGAGGTAGAACTTTTACAGATGTTAGCATCTGCAGCAGAGTAGGGCTCTGTTGATTAAAACTTGAATAGTCTAACCACTTTAGCAGTAATTAACCCAAAGTACTTGTGCACTACAAAAATGACATTTCATGTTGCCAATAGCTTCTTTCTTCCTCTTCCTCCCTCTGTGTTTTAAAATAAATTATCTGTTTCTTCTACTGATAGGAACTCTCGACTTATTTGTTTTAATTTTTTAATATATATTTTCAAACTGTTGAATGCAGTCATACTTTGGAAAATAAAAATACTAGGATTAAACTATTTTGCACTAGAATTAGATATACNTTACTCAGTGTTGTAAGTGATGTGCATTTTCTCTACTCTGGGACAAAGTTTCATAGGCATAGCAGAGGCTGAAACACCAAAATTTGGTTCTGGGAAGATGCCTGAAGAAGGGTGAATCTTATGTGTAACTGACCTAGAAATGCAGGTCTACCAATGATTGTGTAGGGTGCAGGTGAATTTTGTGAGGACTGCCTGTGAGAGAACTGCATGTGGGCAATTCCTTCCCCATCTAAGGATATGAAAAGTATGTGCAGTTGGAGGTAAATAGCTGTTCAGCTTCCAAATTCTTTCTGGTAGCACTTTGTAGTAGATATATTTCCAGGCAAGCCTTGTTTTAGGTTTTAAGAAAACCATTTTTGGGA
>WEIU01017467.1:240308-273589 GCA_013389925.1 Aegithalos caudatus | reverse complement strand
GAGGAACTTCTCTTAAGTCATGTCATCTACTGAGGGTTACAGAGAGTCCTGCTCTGTCTGTGTCTTCTTTTAGTTGGAAGCAGCTTTCATTTCATACATCTGAATGTGACTTATATCTGGGAATATTCTGGGTTTTGTGTTTCCTTGTTTTTTGTTCTTGATAATGGTTCTTGAGAAATGCTTATCTTTGAAATCTGTATATTACCTACTCATTTGTGGAAAGGGGAATAACTTCATTAGTTTCCTGCAAGCCTCTTAGAGACTCATGCAAGATGTGCCTGCATGCCACTTACCAGTGTGTTTATTGGTTTTGGAAAGCATTTCAGATGTGCATGTACCTGTTTTAGAGAGATTCATAAGCACCAGTGATTTTTCATTAGCTGGTAGGGTGATGCTGCTCTTCTGAATGTGGCATTACAGCACTGCTGTTGTGCTGGGAAGTCAAGGTAAGGGACCATCATTCAAGGTAGAAGCTGCTCATGTAATTCCTGGGTCTGCCATTCCTTGGATCTGGTAACCTTGAGAGTATCCTGTAAACATCCTCTGCATCACCAGGCTTTTTCTGGAGCAGGGGAAAGCTGGCAAGAACTTTCTGTTGTGTTCATTCTTCTGTTTAGTTTCTGTTTGTTTTGTTTACACTAGGACTGATACTTTAAAGCTGAGAAAAAATAAAGGGAAGGTAGACTTACATTATGTATTGTAGATCAAAAGAGCATGCTGGTTTGTTGGGTTGTTTTGTTTGTTTGTTTTTTTCAACCAGGATATAAGTCAAAGTTTTAGTTTATAATGTAGCTGCTGATGTTAGGAACAGTTCAAAAAGCACAGAAACTTTAGATCCTTGCATTTATTCTGGACTACATATAATGTCTTGTAATTTGAGGCTTCCGTACAGCAGAAGCCTCACATTACTCCTCATAGGGACATTCTTGGAGACTTTACCCTCTCTTAGTGCAAAGTTTCATTAAAACACAGACTTTGCAGCTCACTTGGTACTGCAAGTTTAAAGCACTCTCTGTCACCTAGCTTGGCTGCCTGTAGGCTGGAAGTACTCTGGAAAGTGTAGCTCTAAAAGGCAAGTTTCAGAAGGGATTGGTGGTTACAGGCAGCAGGGCTTCTTCTCTGGAGTTTAGTTGCTTTTTGACAGTGTGGCTCTGTCAGGAAGATTTGTTTAACATGCTGGCTAAAAATAGGGGAACTCTGAGGCCTATGACCCTGAGCCTCCTTTAATACCACAGATGGTTTAATTTAGAGATTGCTAAAGTATTTTGAGGGAATTTGAGTCTCATTAGGTGGAAGGATCTCATTTCCTTCTAACAAATTCCCTTTTATTGAATAACTTTGGAGTCATTCAGTAGAACTATTCAATAGAACTCACACTTCAGTTTCACTAAGTGTACATCAGATGGATGCTTTATATGATAGGTGAGAGTGGAGGTTTACTTCAGAATAGTTTCTTTTCAAAGTTGTTTATTTAGAGACTGCAGCCTTGGGATAGCACTAATGCTTTTGTTAGCTACTGATTTGTGCCAGCCCCAATCCAAATAAAACATTTGATTTGTGCATTCTATTTTAAACATGTGTACATGCTTGCTCCCTTCAGACATACTGTATTTTATCAACACAAGGGATCCTTATTTCTTTTATTACACTGTGTAGTGACTACCAAGAAACAATAGTATAGCAAGAAAGTTGCCTAATATTAAATTCAGACAAAAGTGAGAGTCTACTGTTCAGAATATGTCATCGAAGTGTTTCATACAGTTGGAAAACATTTGTGTTACTCTCTGGAAAAAATCTGTGAATATTGTTTGGATTCCTATTGCATGAAAAAGATGACAGCTTCATTTTAATACTATTTCTGGTATGTTTGGTGACATACTTGAACAGGTTAAATAATTTTATTCCAAGGGGTAAATACAGTATACAGATCACTGTTCTGTTCGATATATTTTGGATGTAGTCTGTTAACATGCATTAATCTTCAGGGTTTTTATTTTTCTTTAAAAACAATCCCAAAATATTGAGCCTCAGAACTTAGATGTAAAATAAAACAAATATTTAATGTTAAGCAGTTTGTACACATGCTAAATTACATCTTATTTTCTTCATGAAACTGGTGCAGAACTTACTAGATACTCCCTTTATGACTGCTATTGCAAGTTGATCAGAGAATCACTAAAGGAAAGACATTTCAAAAAGTCGTCTGCAGGATTTCCCATTAGTGTGAGAGTATATTCTTTATTGCAGTAATTACTGGTGTGCTTAGATGTCATGGAGGACAACGTAAAGTGAAATGAATATTGTGAATGTGTAAAGTTATCCAGTCTTTCCTGTTTACCAGTAATTTCAAACTGACTGAGCTTCTTGTTTAAAGAACTATATAAATAATACTACTTTCTGAAAGTGTTAAATTCTAAATATAAATTTACTTCAATATGAACAGGAATTTGGCATATCTTCAAAAAATTTTCATGGACTTGTAACAGTCCTGGTCATAAGACCTCTCTTAGCTGTAAAACTAGCAAAAATTAGAGACTTGAAATGCCTCACAAGTTACCCCTCTGTCACCCTAAACAGAAAAAATATTTTATTATATGGCATAATGCTGATCTTTACTGTTGAGTATCTAACAGATACTGTTCTGTATCTAACAGAAGATGAAAAAAGATATGTTCTATACTATGAGATTTTATACTAGACAACAACTGTTTCTTTTGACATGCATAAATATAGGGGGTTTTAATAACTGTATTTCAGTTCATTCTCATGCAAATGTTAAATACAATTACCTTGCTGCTCCAGTCAGTGTTCATTCACAAATGTATGATATGGAAAAAGAAGTGATGTAACATGACATTATTTATTAAAGCATTTTCTTTTATCAAAGGAGATTGTAAAAATGCCATTTAGGAACTGAATCTCTGACTTCCAAATGTATTTGTTCTGTTTACAGGCTATTTTTCCTTTAAAATGTGTAATCAATAGGCCTCCAACTTCAGAAGAAGTCTAAAAATAAAACTTTTCTTTTTTTACTGTCATATTAATGCCTGTGACAAGAATTCTTAATCTGACACTCAGCAGTCTTGGTGATGTTCAGTGACAGCCTAAATCCCAGGTAACTCCTGAATTATCTTCAGTCTTCAGAACAAATACAAGTAAAAGTAGCAAAAATGTTGCTGTAACTTAGCCTTGTGGTACATGGAAGTTAAAGATGGACTTCTTGTTTACTTCCTGGGATCATGATTTTGTTTGCTTGGAGCAGCACATTGGGAGTTATTCTCTTGATCACTGTAGCCTTTAAATAAAAATTTTCAGAAAGCTCTTGTTAACTTAAGAAGGACAATATCATTGAACTTGATGGTGCAGTGGAGAACTGAGGAATGAGGGATTACTTGGTGGTTCTGGTATTGCTTTGGAGGCTGGGATGCAAGTGGTTTCTGTGCTGCAGGTTGCTGAAAACAGCCAAAGTATTCCGTCCTTTGTTGTCAGAACTGAAATAATATTTCATTGCCTTATATCTTGGATGGGGAAAGGAGTACAAAGCAAGAATGAGAGGTGCTCAGGTGTGTTGTTGAGGGTGACTGTCTGGGTAAATGTGAGCAGACAAACACAGTCTCTTGTACAGGAGTGAACTTGCCTTGTCTGATTTCTGTGTTGATGGGGGTTAGCATAGCTCTGGGGACCCTGGGAGGGCAGGCAGGGGTAAATGACCTTCAAGCAGATGGTTTAGTTATCTCTTGTACTATCAGAGTCACTTACTGAGATTGGAAGGGACATAGGGAGGTTGTCTATCCCATTACTCAGAACACTGTTGACTAGAACAGATTGTACTGAGCTGTGTCCAGCCATGTTTTGAGTATCTCCAAGGATGGACACTTCACAGTCTCTGTGGGCAAACAGAAAATATCTCAACATTATCACCCTAAATATCTCAACAACTGAGCCTAAATTGACTGGCAGAATAAAGAATGGACAGATCAAATTCTTGTTGTTATGGGCACTGACTTAGCTTTATTTTCCAGATGCAAAGTGAAGGGTTATGGCTTTGCTTTCACCTGGTCCACTTCCCCAAGGATGGTGGATCTAAATAGTGCTGAGGGTTGGACAGCACACTGAGAGTCAGTTATATTCTTAGGGCTGCTGAGATGTCTCAGAACAAGTCAAAGGTCCTTATATTTTAAGGAACTAGATTTCTTCATTCAAAATTGTAACAGACCATTTCAGGATAAACACTGATCACAGGAGTCACAATGCAGCTAAGTTTTATGTTAGCAGGAAGTAATAACATCCTTTATGTTAGCAGGAAGTTATGGTTTACAAAATAACATTTTTGAAAAGTGGCTCATTGATTCACGATACTTGGTTCAGGTATCTGCACTTCTGTCTCTTGGTTAGTGAGGCAGAAGTCGTCAGCTATTTTTAGGTTATGGTTTAAAGCTGGGTTCTGAGCCTATAAAACAAACAAACAAAAAATGCTGCTTATCTCTGTTAAAGAAATAGCAGTTTGCAGCTGGACAGAAAAATTTAGACCAGTTGTGTTGAAACAGTATTTAGAAGCAAGTTGTCACACAACCCAAGATGTACCAATATAATGATTTAGTACAATACAGCATATGTGTTCATAAAACATGATGCAAATTTAAACATTTGCATTTTGGAAAGTGACACAAATACCTGTTTTTGTTTAAAAGGATAATGTTACATTCTGAAAATCAACAAATTTAATGTTAGTGTCTTTGCAGCAGAACTGTAGGTTTCTGTGCTGTAAGTACTGGTCCCAGAATTGGCATCTGAAACACTTGGCCACTTGGAATAGGTTTGGCATGAAAAAATTGGCCTAGCAATGTGTTTGTGCTTAGTTAATGCTTGCTACTGTGGGGTTTTTGTTTTCTTTTTTTTTTTTATCGACATTTTTCCCACTTGTATTTCCCCACCCCTGGATACAGTGTGTCAGTAATTGAATCTCTTATTTCTCCAAGCATGAGGTAGTAATGTCATACTTTATATTCATGATAAATTCATAAAATATTTAATAGATACTAGCAAGAGCCATTATGAACTGACTATGTAAAAAGATGGAATACTTGAGGGCATTTGTCACACATAATTCATGGCTGACAACTAAACTAATCTCAACTCTTCTGGTTGAGTTGGGTTGAGTCCCACACCTTACGTTACATATATTGTAAGAATATTGAAAATGCTGGAACTTGTTATTTTTTTGTCTTAATAGAAAGGTAACACTAAATCACAACATCTGAAAAAAGTCTGGTTTGCTTGTTCTTTTGGAACATAAAATTTAGTTAAAACATTCATAATATTATTTGTTGTTTGTGTATTGTGTAAATAGTGCCCAGACCTTAGTAGTGAGGTAGATGCATTAAGAAGAGCCCTTCTCTCTCCAAAAGTGATGGTGCATGCAAAGCAATACTGTGAACTGTAGTTGAATGATTTTTTGGGGGGTGAATCTACACCCAAAATATGATGTTTAAATTTTTTCATGGAACCTGCATCTATTTGAGATTTATCTCTACACAGTGACTCAGGCTTACACTATGGAAAAAATGTGTGTTAGAGAAGGATTAGGACAGGTATAATGTTACTGGTGTAGCAGTAATAGGATTCATCCAGGGAAGAAATGACTTCAGTTTAAAATATGTGAATAGTAGTGCGATCAGGAGCTATTCAGAAAAAAATAGCTTTATATTTTCATGCTAAGCAGAAAAATGCTGGTGAGTGATATACTCCCACCAGGCTGATGTTGAGAAATATGTCAGGAGGTTGTGCAGAGCTATTTTCAGGTTCAAAATAATCACCCAGGAATTACATTTGACCATGTAATATTTTTTCGTCTTCTCAAAGGCAGCAAACGTGCAATGTATAGTATGAATTTGATGTGTATTTTTAACTATGTGCTAGAAAATTACTAATTTGCACTAATGATAGGGAGATTCTTTTGTGAATTACTGAATCGTGGAAATTAGCAAGTGAACAAACACAATAAAGAAAGAATAATGTAACACATAATGTTCTTAGTCTGTTTTGACACTTGTGCTTCAGTGTTAACTGTTTTTGCTAGTACATCATCTTGCACAGTGCTAGTAAATATATTCAAGTGTATTTTAGGAAAGATCATGCTGAGCTATCAGTAGAGCATTTTTCCAGAGCAGTGCCACTCCCTTCTCTTTGCTGGAAACTGAGAAGGCTATATTGCTGTATGTAATATATATTGTGCATATTTTTATCACTTTTGTTTTGAATTGAGGACAGAGTTTTGCTTGGTCATGTTTTGTAAGCAAAAGGGTATAACTTAGGTTGCTGGATCTTAGCACGTGTAAAGCATCAAAATGGATTTGTAGCAAGATCTTCCAAAATATTCAGGAACTCTGCTCTTAATTACTTGGATTTGAATTGTTTTTTTGCATTTTAGGAATAGATTCTTTAAAAATTTTTCTCTTTGAGTGATAACTGTCAAACTCCTATATCTGTGGATCTCTGGAAAGCTCCTGCTCTTTGAAGGGGCTGAAGAGGCTGTTCATGGCTAAGGAAGTGAAGGCATGAAGAAAAGGTAGAACTTTCACTGTTCTTCACTCCTGTCTTCATTTCTAAAAAGACAGACTTCTTATGACTGGAAAAATATACCATCTGGTTATGCTAAAAATTGCTTCAGAGTAGGAAACAATAAGTAGAGGCTATTTCCAAGAAATTGTTTCCAGTCATAAGGGGACTAGTGGTTCATTTCACATCCTTAGAGAAATGGGAAATTAAAGAGTGGATAATTCTATCTTTCTGCTATTCTAGTCTTGCAAAAAAAAGAAAAACAAATTGCTTTGACTAAATTAGAAGTGACTAAACACCCTTTAGTTGCTTTTGTTGTCCTCTGTTCTATTGCTTTGTGTTATGTGCTTGAACACATATTGACAACATAACAAACACCCAAGAGTTGGTTTGACTTTATATTGATATTTGTTGAACTGACTAACTTTAGTCAGAGGCTGGAAATGAAACCTAAGTAGTTCTAGTATCTTTGGGAGCCTTTCTTGAATGTTTAACACCATCCAGCCCATTGTAGAAAATACAGACCCTGAATATACCTGAAATGGGGTTGGAGTGGGATTCTAAAACAAAGTATCTTTCCTTCTCCTGCTTAAAATTTGGAAGCCAGTATCAAGACACCTTCGTGAAAGTGAGCTAACTGCTTTGAAAATTGCTAACCAGGCAAGTCCTGACAGAAAGGAATCTGATAAAGCAACAGCATCATTCACAATCAAAACTCTTACTACAGTAACCCCAAATTGGAGCATATCCTGTGATCAGATCCTGGCCAAGGACGGGGGGGTGCAATAGGTAGGCTTGCCTCCTGACGTCCTGGAGCCAGGGATGCAGGAATGGAGCAGACTGACAGTAGTAGCTGTCAGGGAGGTTTTCTTCTTGCCTTCATTTGTGGGCATGGGTACAGAGCTTCAGGATTCTTACTGCTGAGAAATTTAATAAGAGCTGTCTGAGTTTGCAGCCAGCAGACTTGGGTATTCACCTGGAGTAAAGAGAAGAATTGGCAGCCCTCACTGTTCAGGAAGAGAGACACTGGTAAGTCAACTATACATGTGATTTTGTTGATAGCATAGGCTGCATCCTATCCTGTAAATCCTGAGGTATGAAACTCTGGGAGTTATCAGATGCATTCATTAAACCCTAATGCTTCTGAGTTAGAAAGAGCAATGCTAAAAAATCAGAGCATCTAAGTCTGGGATGCAGGAACAGTTGGGGAGTTGGTAATGTGTACTCTGTGATTTTGTGTAGAGGAGGTACTAATGGAGGGTGGAAGAGAAGAAGCATTCTGTACTGATTCCTAGGCTTTTTGAAATGTCTGTGTGACTAGTCTGAGAAATGCAGATCTTGGTGGAGTTTTTTTTACATATAAATTTTAATATTTTTTTGTAATTGTTTTCAAATAACTGCATAAAAAAGAATTGCCAAAAGGCATACATCTGCTCATTTGTAGCAAGCAAAACTATCTACCAAAAGAGAATCTTTAAATCCTTCCAGCAGGTTTTTGAAAATGCAATGCCTTTGGGAAATGGGAAAAGTGTGCTTTTTCAGCCACATTTACAGTCCTGGGATTGCTGTTTTTGATGTAGGTCTAACAATTTGAGCATGTACAAAGAAGAACAATGCCACAAATTCAAGAGCAAGTGATCTATCAAACTACTATGAACCAACAGATTAATGATTTTTTAATGCATCCTAAAATTTCTTAAAGCTGTGTTTCTCTGAAAAAAAACCCCACATTTCTTTTAATATTTTCCAGACAGCACTTAACTGCTGAGCCATCACAGAAAATGTATTCATTCTTATGCCATTAACTTCAGTATGAGAGAAAATGTGACAAATATGGTCTTTTATATAATCATCTTAAAAGGATGTGAAAATTCTCCCTGCTTAGCTTGTAAAGGTGAAACCTAAAATGCAAGATTTTTGTGCTTTTTTTTAGCAACAAATGTTTGTCCTATTTTTACAAACACTGATTAGTCTCTAGTTGCCCTCCCAAAGCTTCTTGACATTGAGAATCCAGAGTGTTTTCTATGTTTAACTAGTAGATGTAGTTTTCTTTGCCAATATACATTGACCTAAAAGGGCATGCTGTACTGCTCAGAAATCAAACTGTTTTAAAAAGATTTTCATGTGGTTGTACTTGGAAAATCCTTGTATATATTTTATACTTTAGATCCTTTGGTTACTATTATTATAACTACCGTCCTTTTTATTTATCCTAATTTTGGGTTGCCTGGTAAAATGCTTAAAGTAAGAATTTAATTTATAAGGAAAAGAAATACTCCTGTCACTCCTCTAGTCCTAAATTACTTGAGACAGACAAGAACTCTTAAATTTTTAGAGTCTGCTTATCTCTGTGGGAAACGTCAACTGTAGATAGATAAGCAGACATAAATTTGCCATCTTAAAAGACCATTATTCAGCATAGTAGGAGAAATTGCAAAGATAGTGTAAACCTGTTGGGTCATGTAGTCCAGCCTTCTGTCCATGTAGCTTGGTGAAGCTGTAAAGCTTGAACAGCTCTCTGCAATCAAGTAGTTTGCATGGAGGAGATTTGCATGTAGGAGATTTCTACACTGGAAAAATGAAACTGTGGAAAGGTACAAGTATACAGTGGGGTGCTTCTGAGGCAGCCTTGCTAGCAAGGGGATCAGGTGTTAAATTTATTTGGTGATCTACAGAAAGGCTCTGTCCATAGATATTGTTTTGTTTTGTTCTGTTTAGTTTGTTTGGTGGGGTTTTTTATTGCTTTGTTTTGGGTCTTTTTGGTTTGTTTGTTTTTTTGATTTTTGGTCTTGTGGGTTTTTTTTTGGTTTTTTTTTTTGGCTGGAGGAGACACCCAGCTAAAAAAAATATAAATGCTATAATGGTTTCAGATAATGTGAAGTCTGGACAGTGACTTTCAGCTGTGTCATTTATTCATATTCTCATACTGTGATGGCATGAATGTTACAAAAATTTTTCCCAGTGAAGGTGGTTATAGCAAAATCTGGATATAGCACATACAAGACCAATCATTTAGTCTTAATGAGTATTTCCCTCTTGCAACCACTTAAGACTGAATTTTCAGCTATCTACTGTTAAAATATTACTTATATCTTTAAACTCAAGATATAAAGAATGCATCATTGATTCTTAGTGTAATCTGTTCAGGGTTTGTCTTTACTCTGTGCTTACCTCTCTGGTTTCCCTCTGTGATTTCTGTAATTGTGTCATAAAGCTCTTTTCATTTGCTGAGGAGATGCTGGTTTTGAATCTTTGCTTTTTGAGTAAGCTTAAGGTAGAAAAGCAAAGCCGAATAATTATCATAAACAGCAAAGCATGCAAGAAAATGCCACCTTTTAAAAAGATGCTTACATATTATAAACAGGGTAACATTATTTTCTTATGACTAAAAATGTATAAATTATTTGCAACATAGAAAATCAGAACCAAAAGAGCAGGCAGATTTCCTTTTTTCTAGGTCTTGATGATTGAACATGTTAACGAGTTACAGTATTACTTATGAAGGTAACTTAGACAAACCTCTTAATTTGAAAAAGAGGATGAAAGAGAGTCTTTGTACAAGTGCAACTTCTAGACAAAATATTAAATCTTAGAATTCTCTGCTGAGTTCTTGCAGTTTCCAAAAAAGGTAAAAGGTAAAAGGAGTACTGGCACATGGTTCTCAAATCTGTAGCTGCAGCAATTTTAAGGTGAGGAAGAGTGAGGACACTGGAGTGCTGGGAACTCACTTCTGGAAGATTTGCATGAGGCTGGCTTAAGAAATTGCTTAAGCATTTTCATTATAAGCAATTGAATGATCTGGCTGGGTCCCACTGGGGACTATCTATATTAAAATAGAGCACAGTTAAGCAGTCTGATAATGAATTGGATTGTTCACTGTCTGGGAGGACTGAGCTTTATTTACTAAGGAAACTTTGCATTTCTTTCCAAGTTTTAAAACTTGGAAAAAGGTGATCATCTGGGGTCAATGGATTATCTCTTCCATTGGAAGAAGCATCTCTGTTGGGTTTGCAGTGGAAAGGTGACTGACCTCTCAATTTTCTCTGGAGTTCTAAACTGTAGTAGCAGCCAAAACTGCTAATTCTTTTTTGTTTCTGCAAATCTGAAAGCAATAGCAATTGGAACCATTGAAGGTTTTATTTTTAATCTGAAATTCAATTGTTTAATTTGTGCTTTTGCCTGCTTCCCAATTATGCCCAGCGTAGCGTCAAATGTTCAGGTGACACCAACAGCAAAGCTAAAAACCCTCCTGGTCTTCTGCCCTCTTTTCTCCCTTGCTCCCACATTCCTAGCCCTTGCTAATATTAGCACCATGAGTTGGGAAACGGTGGGATTGCATTGTGTGCAGAGAACAGTGTAACCTGACTTGTAAGGGGCAGGGTTCTAGATCAGCATTCAGTCAAATCTGTGGATAATTAAAGGATGGTGGAAAACGCAGAGCTGTGGAATTTCTTGGTGCCCAGATCCTAAAAAGGGAAGTTTTAAGCTTATTATGCTCTTACTGCCCTTCCCAAGACTAATTCTCCACAAAAGTTTGTTATTTAAATCACTTTTCTGTAAATTGTGGTAGAATTGCTGGCATGCTTAAATTGAAAGACAGATTGTGGTACTTTAGTGAGGAAAACAATTTCTTCTGGGTTTGTAGTTTTTAATTGAGAACATTTTCTTAAATTTTCAATTAATGCATTTTAGTTAGATTATATTGTATCATAGGTTGTTTATACATGTTATTCTTAAATTTAATCAATTTTTCAGTGCAAATAAATTGTAGATTTGTGCTCCTGATATTAATGCTATAGTGAACAGAGTGGCATTTGTAAGATGGGCATAGATGATGAAGGCATTTTGGGAGAAAAAACATCTTTGACTAAATTTGTAAAATGTATTATTCCTGAAATGAACTAAGAGGACTTTTGTTGACATTAAGATAAAGAGACAACAGGTGTTTCATATTTTGGAAAGCTAATTTACATAGGACAAGAATCATGCCACATAAAACTAATTTTTTATCTCCTAAAAAGCCTAGAAAGAATATTTGCTATAAGTCAAAATATCTGTAACACTTCTGGGAGAATAGTCCAGGCGAAAGAAGATTATTGTGTACAGGACAAGCCATAATAAAAACTGTCAGTTCTGTCAACCTCTCTGTCTACGGTCTATAGAGGATTAAAAGGATATTGAACATCATGTAACAGCTGTCTCTTATGTGAAAGGGATCACTGTTGTGGTGAACATGAATGTACCCGTTTAAAAGGCTCCAGAAGGCGAGGTGTGGCTGGGCCACAAGTGGCTGCTTTGCCAGGTAAAGGGCTGCTTTCAAGGACTTGAAGAGCACAGTGAGAGGTCTAAATAGGTCCTCTGTGTTTTATCAACAAGTGGGTTTCTTGTGAGTCTTTTGCACTGCTGAAATAGTATGGATGCTATCAAGTTTATTACCATAAGCAGGAAACTATATTGTGTTCTTATGATGTTAAGAAAATACTAATTAATATGTAGGGTGAAATCTAATCAATGTCAACAGACAAGTTGCAGGTTGACTTTTAAGTATTTGATTTTGCAACTAGAAACTTTAAGATTTAAATAAAAATATTTTATTGGCAACAGTAAAACCTTTAACTAGACATAGTTTTTCTGGGACAATTTAATGCATTTTGAATGTTGATTAATACTGTTGAAAACACAGCAATTTCATAATGCTTACTATGAAACAAGAAAAAGGGGAATTATTAGAATTAAAATTGCTATAATGGATGGTTGAAATTATTTTCACCATCAATATAAAAAATTTGATTTCTAATATGTCAAAACGATGATACAGTTTTTCTGATTTGGCATTAGCTGATATACGTGCTTTGTGCTACAGCATTCTGTAAGCAGAAATGTGTTTTCTATTTTTAATCCCTCTAATTTATATAACAGCTTTATTCAGCAACATTATAAATTGGAGAAATACTATTAAAGTAATGATATACAAGTTATAAAAATGAAGTGGGTGAAAGGCAGCAATCTTTAAAGTTATATTGCAAAATAAAAATTCTGTGTCCCAGTAAAATGACAGAAGGAATTTAAGAAGAGTGTAACTTCGCATGAACTGACTTGGAGCAGGCTGCTCTCCATGGTGCAGTGTGGACAGCGCCCAGATGTGTTCCCACTGCTCAGCAAGGGGTTAAGAGAAAATCCCACCAACCTACTTTTGCTCTGCTAGGCTTCATTTGTGTGTCTGATCACAGACCAAGATAGCACTGCCCATAGTATGCAGAAGACATGGCATTAGGCAATGACAGATTTAGTGCAGAAATGGAGGTTTCTGAAGGGCTGGATGGTAGTTGACAACAGCTCAGAAGATGGACTGTAAAGTGACTGGTGCACACTTTCCTACACCACTGTCATAGATACCTGGTGGCAGACAGTGTCTCTTTTTTATGTTATCAGCATTGTTCATTAAAATGAAGTTATGATGAAAGATGATAAAAAGTTACAGGACAGAGATGTGGAGACGTTTCAGATGAATGGGGAGGAAAGACTACAGCAAGACAGCCAAGCAGAAGTAAAGAGGAGAGTTCCTGCACTCAAAGGGGATTCAGAAGTAGATGAGAAAAGAATTATGGCTGTGTAGAGAGCCAAAGAAGAAAAGAGAAAGATGAAGCATTGATGAATAGAATGATTTGGAGCCTATGTCCATATGATTCACCACCTCTTAAGTGTCCAAAAATAACCTTGTCTGTAAGTGCTATTATTCTGCACTAGGGTAGGAGGTTTTTGTGTCTGAAGACTTATTTTCAACTCTGATCATTTCTTCTTTTTGATAAAAAGCACCTCCCCTATGCGTCCTGTAACTGCCAGCAGCAATGCTATGTCTGTCTCTGATCCTGTTGAGTGCCTCGATTTAAAATTTACTTCTCTGGTCATGTGAACTTACTGACAGAGAAGTAGTGCCATTTTTTAATGGATCTATAGAAGGGTTACAGGATTTGAAGTGACGGAAAAAGCAAAAGTGACCATGTGTGAGTCTTTCCTTCTTTCTTTAGATATGACCTGGTATGGCCAATTTACATGGTACTGGATGTTTTGTTTCTTATGGCTCCTGTGCATTGCTAACAGGCCAGGCTTTTCTCACAAATAGAATTTTTCACATGTCATTTTGCAAAATAACCTAAAAGACTGCGGCCTTTCACTCAGTATTACATATCTCCAGGACCAGGGTAGATACCAAGTAGATACTTGTCTGTATTGCTGTATTTTGTACAGTTTTGGTGCCCTTGGTGTTCAGAGGTGTTTCTTGGCAATTAGATTTGTTTTTTCTGTAGTTCAAAGTTGTTTTCTTAGTTAATTCTCGTCTAAGATTTTGTTGTCTTTTCTACATCGTTTTTACACAACAGAATTCTTGGCCTTGCATGTGAGAATTCCTTTTTCTGTTTCTTGACTTTGAATTTTCCTGTAAGTATCATTTGTCCTTGGTACTCATCAAACCCATGTGTCAACTGTTATGGTGTTTTAGTATTTCAGCCTGGCAAAATATCTCCCAATTACTTGATAATCCTCTTCTCTTCTATCTATTGTGAAATACGATGAGCACAAAGACAAAAGGAGGTGCGATTTTTCTCTGTGAATGTTAGTTTTGTGTGTGTGGTTTTTTGTTTGTTTGTTTTTAATTTGGAAAATAACTATACTTTTTATTTTTTCCCCAGCTGCCAACAGTGGGATTACCATTTAAGTAAGGCATCCCTTACCTTTTTTGAACGAGTCTATATATGTCCAAATCTCTGTTTAGGTTTGGCCTTGACCCTCTTTCAATACAGCAAGAAGTAAGACCAAATGGGGAAAAGAAAGCTTAAATTCTACAGGATTAGCCATAATTAAAAGATTGAACCTCAAGAGAAGAATCTATGTAATACTCTTCACTTCTGCCATCAAAGGCAAGGAGCATTCAATTTGGGATTTAGATTTATTTGGAAATAATAGATTAATTTCTTCCTGACATGCAGCTTTCTTACTTCAGTGCTTACTGTCCCCAGCTCAGTGTTTGGAGTGGTGCAAGAGACTTGGAACTAAGAAGAGCCTTGGTTGGGTCAAAGTTGGGTCTCACGTTCAAACCAACCTCTTATTTACTGTGTGCAATTTGTTCTACCATTCTCTTAAAGTTAATTGACCAAAGCTTCAGGAAGTACACACAGAACTTCATCTGGGCTATTTCTCTGAGCTGTGGATAAAGTTTTAGAAATTTCTACAAGTAGTAGAGCTGGAAGCCTTTTTTCAAAATGACTGCTTATGTACTGCAGAAACCTGCATAAATGAATTAGGATTAAATTTGCTTCTAAACCTCTGCCAACAGTAACCATAATAAAGATTATTTGGTCTGTTTTGTGATACATGAAGATTTGATGGGTTATCAGATACCATTTGTTGAGGAATATTATTGCAGATTATCTGCTTTACACCCAGCCTTTCAGCATTCATGTGATTGCACTTCAGGTGAGGTTATTGCCAGTTATATAGACAATTGTTGGCTGCATTTTTGCGTAACAAGAGAAGTAAATTGTCCTTCTTTGTTTAGAAGCAAAAGTGTGTTAAGAGCTGGCGTATACTTGGAAATGGGACTGTTGGTCGGGTATTTTAACTTTAAAATAAAATATTGGGTGATATTTAAACAATTGTACAACAAAAACTATTAACTGAAAATTAGTCTTGGCTGTGGCTTCCTTTTATCTTCTGCAGTGCAAAGACTGGTGGTGTTGCCTTTTATATGGAAATTAATATGCATGTGAAATGAATGTGGGATCTTTTAAGATTCAAAACAGCCTGTATGTTTCTAAAGGAGATCCTGTTCCATGAACAATGGGAGAAAAATTAATCGTGTAGGATGTCTTCTGATAGTTGGTAGGATTTTTCCTATATTTTTACTAAGAAATGCTGGGATTATATATTCTCAGATTAGCACAGGTCTGCACGCAGTCCAGAATGTTTTTTGTTTGGGTTTATTTTAGTAGTGAGCATGAACCTCTTCATTTAATTTGCTAGGAGTTAACAGGTGAATTAGAAACATTTAATCTAAATTTCTAATTTGTTTACAATATTTTGAACCAAAATCATGATAATAAAATAACCTTGCAAAATGAGGGATGGGATTTCTCAGGGTGGGAGGACAGTTGAAGAAAAAGAAAGGAAGTATAATACTTAATGTTTCTCCATTGGGGTATATGCATGTGGAACTAAAGCTCATGGTAATTGTTGGTATATTCCCTTAAGCAGGGTATTTTGCCTATGATTTTTGAAAGGATCAATCACTTGCAGTAATTTATGTAATAACTTTCTGGTGTGTAACTCTACTACTTTATTTATTCCTTTTGCCTGATTCGAATGCAATACCTTTGCTCCTTTGTACAGTAAATGCACTCTGTAATATCTGTGATGGTATGGTCAAAGGATAATTTATTATCAAATAGAAAAATAGGTCAACACTAATGTCACTTGCTGATCAACCCCCCAAGTTTAATAAAACACCTCTCCTCAGCATGCATTCAGCACAGTGCTTGATGTTTTATTAGGACTACAGTACCTTACAGTACCTAGCTATAGCAGGAGTGTAATTACTGAGCTGTCATGGTGATAAGTGGGATTAATGGCAGCCTGGTGCACTTTAGTCTGCAGAGTGCCTGGAAGATGGTATTATTATAAGAGAAAGTCTGGACTGGCATATTCATGGAACTTTCCCCTCCTCCCCAAAGCTCACATTCAAGTTTGCATTACTTGCCCCTCCCAGTAGCTGACATTTTCAACAGCTGTTATTTGTGAAGCAGCTCAAAAATCAAAAGAGAATTTGGTAAAGATGCTTGCTAGTCTGAACAAGTAATCTGTGCACATCTTATCCTGCCAGGTGCCATGCAGTTATGACATGAGATTGTTCTATATGTAGTCCACAGAATGTATTTTATGTTCAGTGCGCTTCCTCTGATTTTGAGTACAGGACTGTTGTATTTTAAAGAAAACCACACTGAGGAAAGTGAAGAGTAAAAAGTCATAATGGAATTGATGTATTTTTTAATTGCGTGATTTTTGAGTTCTGTTATTTCCTTACTGCCTACACAGGCAAACTGCTCATCTGAGCTCTCACACTGGTGTTATTTTGTCTAGTGCATCTTCTTTTTTGCTTGTTTCTAGTACTAGAACTTTGCTTTGTTTCAAATAAGCAGAATTCTTGTCTGCTTAGAATGCTAAAAGCATGCTTGTGACTCAGTGTTCTGGCCACAACCTTTTGAGGTCCCCCTGTCCCACCTTTCCTTGTTATGTCCTTTTTAACATGTACCTGTCACAAGCAGTGCTGGGCAATGTTATGTTCAGCTGCCACAGCTAAACCTGCTGATGCTTTTCTGACCTTCCGCCTAGCTGAACTACTAACCCATTGTGGTGTTGAACCCAGGTTTGGCTTCTGCAGGTTTCCCATCTTTTGCAGCCTGTGAGACCTGTTTATTTTAAGTATATCCTCTGGGGCCTTTTTTCCATGACTAGTCTTGTGAGAACATCCAAACAGCCACTACCACATGTGCCTTCAAATTTTGCTAGTTCCATATTGTCTGCAATACCCAGCTAGACAATAATGAAAGGCTAAGTTTTCTTTTACTTCACTAGCTTTCCCTTCTCTCTTATTCCACCCTTAACTGAAAAATGACAATAAAAAAACCCTGATGTGTATGATTGACAAAGTCAGAACAATGTTTTGCTGCAGGTATTCCTGTCATTTATTTCCCTTTAAAGTGCTCTTCATTTCTTTGTATATGGTCCACTAGTCTCTTGCAGCTTTTCTGTGTTTTAAAATACTGTGGCAGCCAGTTCCACAGTGTTGGTACCTAGCGCTGAATAACAATAATTAAGGTAGACCTGTGTAAGTTATGTAAGTATCTGCGCTCAAATAATACAAAAAACAAATTTTATTTCTTTTTCCATAGATTGTAAAACTCACAGTTTGCATTAATTCTAAGTGTTACTAAAGCAGTGTCAAAAGAGCATCTGGGATAACGTAATGAATTCTGAGATAAGTAGTGAAGCATTTGATCTATGATAATCATTGGTCCATAAAACCAAGGCTGTGTATCAATATCTTTGTGCCTAAGAGAACCATTTTACTCCTTCAGCTGACTTTTTTTTTTTTTTTTAGGTTTGCTTAATGTAAGTTGTGTAGACCGTCCTAAGGACTTAATCCTTAGATGAGACTGGTGCAAGCAACCAGACCATTACACCCTCATGTGCAGAAACAGAAGATCAATCTTTACTACTTAGGATGTTTTGTCAAGTTATTATTTAGTTAGGTTTTGTCGTTAGAAATGACAGGAAGAAGGTCTTAGAGATTTTGGTTGGAAGTATGTATAAGACTACTGAATTGTTCTCAGAAGTCAGAGACTTACCACAGGAAATTCATAAGGTGACTTGAAAATTCATCAGCTATTCTTATTCTTTGGACATACAGTAAAAAGTAATTCCTTCCTTTCTGGAAATACTATTGTTTTTATATGTCTGATTGTCCAACATTCAGCATTTAATCCATAATGAGACTTCCAGAACCTAGATAATAAATTTAGGTTCACAGCACATATTTTTTCAAATAGAAAAAATGAACTGGCCAGAAGTTTAACAATCATGGATTCCAGGAAAAAAAATTACCTCTATGTAATTTGAGGTTTTCCTATTACTTCAGCAGGTTTCTCTGTGCTTGGAAATGATACCCTCTGCCTTCCTATGTAAAGTGCAGGCAACAAAACATTACTAATCTGTGTTGATGACAGTCGATAATGATTATGTACTGGTTTAAGGTTTTAAATAGAATGAAAGTGTTGTGCGTTATTGCTTTGTGACTTTTAGCATGCTAACTTGAAAACTTTATGCTGTTGGCAGCACTTGTATTGCATGTCTCCTTGACACATTTTCTTTTCTTCCTGTAGATGCTTAAAGTGTGCAGATGCCCCCTGTCAGAAGAGTTGCCCAACTAATCTGGACATCAAGTCATTCATCACGAGTATTGCAAACAAGGTAAAGTCGGGCTTGCAGTTGTACATGGCAGGAGATAACAGCAGTTACTTGTAATTTTGTGAGTGAGATTGCATTTCAAGGCTTATCTTTGCAAAGTCTTCAAAATAAAGTGTTTAGAACAGACATTTTGAAGTCTGAGTCAGCTAATTTTGATTATTTTTACTTCCCTTCTGTTCCAGTACAGATAGTGTATAGTGCAAATCTATTTCTTCATGTCACTTTTTTTATAAAGTTTTTGATTTTGATGGTTATCAAATACAAAATACAATAGTGTTCAAAAACCTGAGCATTATAATGTCATTATTTAACCTTTCTGTTACCTGAGGTATTACAGTTACAAACCTCTCCTTTCATTAAAGGTATGGGAGGGGTGGGGTTGGTAGTTTTTTGGGGTTTTTTTTTTGTTTTTTTTTTAAGTGATTATAATTTAAAGTTCCTATGGGCAGAAATTTGGTATAAAGATGATGATCTCAAGGAATATTATCTTGTCCTTTGTAGTAAGAGGCTCTGTTTAATGCAAGTATAGGCACTCACTGGGACTGTTAGTAACATACTACAGAAATAAATGGACCCCCTCTTGGGAGGTACTGTACCTCTTCTTGATAGGCTACTATACGATAATCATAATGAAATCTTGAAAACATTATTCTGGAATGTGGTTCACAAATTAATTTTAATGGTCATAAATAGAAATAAATAAAGGTTGCCGCAAAGTTGATGTGACAAGAATTATCAGGCCATCTGGGATAGTCTGGACATGACTGGATATTGGTTGCCCCATACATCTTCAAGCTTACTTCCCATTTGTGGAATGATCAGCTGCCATGTGACTTACATCTGTATGAGCTCAACTAGACTGGTAATCTACTGAGGGTTCTATAAAGATTATCTGTCTGCATTTTATGCTCTAACATTTCTCACTGTTACCTGCAGTTGAAAGGGACAACACAGGTAATGCCAAGTGAAGTTGGTGGGCAGCAGCAGCACTTCAATGCGCAAGTGAACAGCCAAATTCCTTTTGCTAAACTGTGTGGTATGGAGAAGACATCAGTAAATTCTGTAACTTAGCAAGAAACATTACGTTAGCAGGAGATATTAAATGTGTGTATCAATTATCATGTAACTATATGTTGCTGTGGTTTGCAGTAATTTGCATTATGCCCAGTATATGCATATAGACTGATTTCATATATAATCTGTGTCCTGTCACTGCTGCATTTATTTTCATGAACGTATGCATCTGTTTACAACCAGAGTATAGTTTGTGGCATATTTCTGCTTATTACCTCTTCAGGCGCCGTGATGCAGGCAAACTGAGCAGAGAAGGTACAAGGCAGTGGTGAAACTGCTACTCTCTCTCTCATCTGTGTGTATCAGGAATAGTGTGGCCAGCAGGAGCAGAAGGTCTTTCTTCTCCTGTACTGGGCACTGGTAAGGCTGTACCTCGAGTGCTATGTCCAGTTCTGACCCCTTGGTTTGGGAAGGTCATTGAGATGCTTGAGAGCATCCAGAGGAGGCAACAAGGCTGGTGAGGGGCTTGGAACACAAGGAATGGCTGAGGGAGCTGGGGTTGTTTAGCCTGGAGAAAAGGAGACTCAGGGGTGACCTTATCACTCTCTACAACTTCTGAAAGGTGGCTGTAGTCAGGTGGGGGTTGGTCCCTTTCTCCAGGCAGCAACTGACAGAACAAGAAAATGCAATCTTAAGCTACACCAAGGGAAATATGGGTTGGATATTAGCAAAACGTTTTTTTGCAGAAAGAGTGATAAAGTACAGGAATTGTCTGGAGAGGTGGTGGAGTCACCATCCCTGGATGTGTTTAAAAAGAGACTGGATGTGGCACTCAGTGCCATGATTTAGTTGAAATGTTAGGGCTGGGTTGGACTCAATGATCTTGGAGGTCTTTTCCAACTTAGTGATTCTGTGATCATTGTGCTGTAGTTTGTTTAGGAAAGCTAAAGCAAATTTTATGGAAGCATTTCACCAGGATGGTCTTTTCTTATGGAGGATTCATTATGCTACTGCTTTGGGTAGGGTGATATGTTGCTAAGGAAAGAAAAGGGGCCTAGTTATAAAAGCATAAAGCTGGGAATAAGGAATGAAGGAAGATGGATTGAAGCCTGCAACAGAGGATGCCAGAAAAAGAACTAACACCAGCAGCATCCTGGTACAATAAATTTGGTGAGTCTCTTAGACTCTGACAGCCTCCAAAATATGATGTCCCTTTGTAACTTGATGGAATGGATAAGTTATTTTAAAGGCAGATTCATTTTGAATTCTGTGTTTCTGTTATAGAGAGACAATAAAGGTGGGGTGACTGCAGAGCTTTGAGAATTGTGTTTTAGTAAACTGCCTCGAAGGTTTGAAGTAAAGTCTTTGCCCTGCTGAAGCCAATGAATACATGCTTACTGATTCTAATAGGGCCAGATTTAACCTGTCAGATGGTCAGTGAGGTGGATCAACCCTATAGAATTTGGGTTGTTTGATGATAACTTGAATCCTCCTGGAAGATGCAGATGTGTGGTAAGACACTGGCTTTTCCTTGAGCAGGTGACCTGATCGCTTGGTGTTTTATCAGAAAATCCTCCTATAGAAAAGAATTGCAGCTTATTACTATTCTCTCAGTAAATATAACACCTTTTTTTTTTTTTTTTTTTGTGGAAAACCCAAAGTATCTTAGATTACTGAAACGTAATCATAGAGTGTCATTTTGGACCCTATCCCTACCTATCAGTATCTTCTGTATCCACTCTGAAACTTAAGATAAAAGGTATAACACAGCTTCGGTAACTGCTTTTACCTCATGGTTATGTCTGGTTGTTGTGTAGGCAGCAGGAAACATTCACACACAGGAAGTTTTGAAAAGTCGAATATTTGGTTTCTGCTGTTTAAGATGTTAGGATGGAAAATTGCATGCCTAAATCAGCACTGCTGTTAATTCAAATTTCAAGTGTGAGTTTACATACAGTCTTATGCTCTTCTTTCACTTGTTACCCTATAAGAAGAAATCTTACACAGCATGATTGTGGAACAATTCTCTGCAACAGCTCTAATGCTGACTTTAAAACTAAACAGCCAGAAAACTCAACCAAAGGAACAAACCTCCCAAAATTAGAAGTTAGTAAAATCCCCAGGGGGATATGCTTAGCAAGTAGCTGAATTCATGGGCTGAGAAACAAGGCTAGAGAGTCCTGCATGCCCATGGCAGGGGGTTTGGAACTAGATGATCTTCAAGGTCCCCTTCCAACCCAAGCCATTCTATAATTCTATAATTCTGTATTTTTAGCCTCCGTGGCTATGCCTTCTGTAATTCATGTCCCAAGCAACTTAAGGAAACTAACAGTGCGTACAGGGAACGCAGCCTTGATTGATGGCTGCCGTCTGCTGGGTTGAATTTTCCTTTTGATGTATTTGTTTCTGATGCCTTTGCTATAAAATATCTGTTATAACAAATTCTCTTATTCAGAAAATAACAGGAAATTTTTCCGGTTTACTTTATTAATATAATATTTTTGTAGTTATCGGTATGTACTGCTGTTTTTACAGTACTGCATTTTGAAACTCCTTGCTTTTCTGTCTAAGGTGTAAGGTTGATGTTGAGAGGGGGGTACCAAAAGTTGAAATGATTGACATGAAGTCATGAATCTCTGTGAGAGCCCACTACCATGGCTGCTCCTGCGGTGTCCTCTGTCCTTTCATTCTGCTGCTGTGGTGGTACCTGCACCATACAATTCTAGAGCAAATAGAAGACAAGAATTGTGTACTTTTGAACAGTAAAACATATAATTTATAATTTTGATCGTTTTTAATGGAACCAGTAAGTAATTTTTCACTTTGCTATGCATTTTGCTAAACTTCTGTTGAAATAATACATTAGATATTATCATTCAGCAGTCGGAATATTCAGCTTGATGAAAATTTCTGTATTATTGTCACTGAAGTTCTTGCTTAAGATAATCATGAAGTTCATGTCCTGCTTCTGAATCTCTCATCACCCACTTGAGAAACTCACTTCAGCTGGTTACCCTTCTACTTGTTTAGAGAAGATTGTGTTCAATAAATTCCCTGTCCTTATCCTTGTGTAAGCAGTATTGCATGCAGGTATTTATTTAAACGTGATTCATTATTAATATAGACTATTTAGACAGCAGTAAACTGAAAATGAATTACTTTGTCAGGTATTAAAAAGCTCTATTGTATGCGGTTTGTTTTGTTGGGAAATGGCTATAGCAATCATAAAGGGTCAGGGATTCTTGTTCTCTTAAGCCTGAGGCTTTTTGGATATTTACAGACCGTGTACAATGTAGCTGTTCTGGCTGTTCTGCCATTAGACCTGAGCTCTGGAGTAGAAGAGGGACAAGGGAGGAGGGTTGTTCCTGGGTTCAGAGGGTAATTGAATTGCCAGACTCAATGAGCCTTGAGCCTCTTTGAGAGAAAGGATGTCACTTATGCTGTATTGTGTTAGCTGCTGTGACTCAGTAGAGTTTAGGCCACAACTTCCATTCTCTTTTTCCATACAAACTGGATTACAACTCCACTTTATAAAGGTACAATCTATTCCATTGTGTCTTCCCAGTTTGTGTTTCTCGGTTCATAAAGACCGCTTGCAATTGTGTCTCTCAGAGATCAGATTTCAAATTCACCAGGCACACGTTGCTATTTTTGTTTCTAAACATCAGAAGATGGCAAACAAGTATTCTGACTTCCAGTTGTCATCTTTAAATACCACCACATTGCAAAACCTTTATTCGTTTATAATGAACAGTCGCTTTCATAGTTTATTTATTTAAAAAGAAAAAAAAATCACTAAAAAAAGTCCAAACATGTTCAGCTGCTGCAGGAGGAGCTTTTCCCCCCAGCTCTGAAATCGTACCAGGAATGATTTTTAGGATTGTATGCCCTCCTTTCCCTGTGTCAATATGTCAAAGCAAGAAGGAATTTGTAAAATGGAGCTTTAGCACTTGTCCCTTAGGAATGGCACAAACAAATGTTTTACAGCAACAGAAAATCCTACAATTCCCAGAAGCATCTCTCAGCCTGAGCACTTGTAGGGTGTGCTGCTTTTCTCCTGTTCAGCAAAACTGCCAGAGAAGAGGCCCTTTAGAAAGCAGCAGCTCCTCACATGCTTTACCTTTGAACTGCTCAGTGAGAGAGTCTTGGAGCTTTTTATTATCAGATGCCTTTATGGTTTGAGTATTGGCATTGAAAAACATCTGTTGGTGCATACAGGGATATCAACTTTTGTTACACAGCACAGGCATAAGTGAGTGACTCAGCCTTTACAGTCTTAGTCTGTAATGAAGAGCTGGGGGTACAGAAGTATCTTTTGTGTTATCTGTACTCGTAGAACTCACTTTGTCACTGTAGCCTTCTGTGACTAGCTATCACGTTTTTATTTCAAGCCATGCATTATTACAATGATTCCTGGCATTGACTCTAGTTTTTTCTGTGTTCAGAAAGACTATCTTCTCCCATATCCCTTAATAATAAAGATAAGCTGGTTTGCACTGACACATCAACCTTTTTTAACAGACTATATGGAGGCCAGCATTAAAAAAAAAAAACAAAACCAGCAACAAAAAAAAAAAAAAAGCCCAGGGGGCCCCCCCCCCCCCCAAAATCCCCAAACCAAATAAAAACCCCACATTGGAAAACAAACTCTAAAACAACCCCATCCCCAAAATTAGCAAAGCCATGCTGTCCTTTGGATAAAAGGTAAAAGGTTGTCCCTGGGTTGTGCAGAACACTGGGAGGAAAATGGAGGAGGGGGAAATTAATGTCAGGAACAGTACAGAGAAACTTGTGGAACATGGAGGTAAGTTTTAGGATTTCAGAGGAATGTTTAGGTTTAAATGAAACCAAAGAAGATTCATGTGGGATTTTCAAGAGTGAAATTATGTTTTTTCAAAAGAAAATCAGAGAAGGAACAAACTGTAAGATAGAGATGGATATCAAGAGATAAGGGTGAATCTGAAGTTTGGGAGATTGAGGGAGTAAAGGAAAACCTGTTTGTGGTAATACACTCGAAATAAGAAAAATGAAAAGTGTGTAGAGAGAGGAAAACAAGATGCAAAAAGTTGTGGAATTGCTAAGAGAAAATAAATGAAGAGAAGATTGCCACAGAGTAAGGGTGTTGAGAGACATAGGATTATGACAGGTGAGAAAAACAGAATGATAGGGGTTTTTCTGTGCCAGAAGAACTCTGACTAAATTAACAAAAGACATCTACATGCCATTGCAAAGACTGTAGAAAATGACGAGTCACAGTTCATATGTAAAATACTGTAGATGGGGTATTGCTAATACAATGAAGGATTGTGGAAGTCAGAAAGCTGCTAGGTGACTGCTAATAATTAGATACAGATATTCATCACAATTAATTTTAAGTAGTACTTTGAGGCCCCAGGTTTCTCAAAACTGCTGTTTTATTCAGCTTTCTCTGTTAATCGTAGTATATTTCAGGTCACTAAATAAAATAGTAAGGAAAAGAAAATCATTTAAAAGAAAAATTAGGAATGATGTTAAATTGATGCACATGAAGCAGTGACTTTTCTTGAGATGTCTGTTTGTACTTAGTGTAATGGAATGGCTGACAGCTGGTTTCAGTTGCCGTAGTGTAATTATGTAGAATAGACTTTTGCGATGACACTATGTCAATTAAGGAATCTCTCACATTCTAGACTACAAAGGACAAAATGACAGTACAAGATATTTCTTCCGTTCTTTTTCATAAAAAGATAGTGACACTGTGTGAAATTACAGTCCTGTTATGATGACACAAGTCAAATGATGTGAAAGATTTCTGGATTGATTAAAAATCATCAGCATTATAATATAGAATATGTATGATTTGATAAGTTGCTGTTATGTTTTGTTCATTCTTCTTTGGAAGATATTTGGGGGGGCTGACAGACTGAGGGCGTTTCTTGTTATATTTGAACTGGTGTGTGTCAGTGTGAAAAATGCTCCTTATATAACAACGTACTTTAAATAGTGACTCTTCAGTCTGTGGAAATATTTTAATCCAATATATCTTGAGTAAATTTTAAAGCCATTGCAGAACATGAACTAGAATAGGAGGTGGTGATATTTTGCCATGTGTTTTGCTATGTCTCCCTTTTTAAACTTAAATCCAGATGAAAAAGAAATTATGACTTTTTTCTTCTTTCCTTTTTAAAGTATTCGTGCTGTCTCCAAATTCTGATAAAGTCAGTGTGTTAATTTTTATTACATAAAGCATAATAATGCATATTCTTCATTGTTTTTGAAAAAACTGCAATATCAAAACACCCTGATGCATAATGAATTTATTTAAAAAGCTCTTGAATTGAATTGAAAGAAAGGATGCTATAAGCATTTCCTGATAGTAAATGCAATTTCTTCTGGTCTCTCAGTATTGATCCTATGTGTTTTAATAGGCTTTTTTCAAGTAAAAAACAGTCTAATTTGCATGCAAATTATATAATGCTTCCGAATGATACATGTGGAGATCCTCCTCTGCCTGTTTTCCTCTGATTATTGATATCTGTTTTAGACTTGTTTTTGTTCCTTGTGTTAGCAATGTAGTATTTATTGACATTTTGATGTAGGAAACCACAAAACATCTTATCCAGTTAGATTAATTTATTTCTATGGAAGTACACAGGAAAAAAGATTCTATGAACAAAGACAGGAGCAGACATCTCATTAAAATATTCAGAAACATTCCAGTTTTAGACTTGCTTCCTCTGTGACGTCTGTAAGAAACTGGCCAACTGAGTCATCTTATTATTTAAACATCTACAAAAATTACTCCAAACTGTTAAGGTAGCTTGCATTATTCCCTGCACTGAAGTAACTGTGTCACTTTAATGAAGCCAGCCTCCCTTTAATTATCATCCTTCCTCATGTACAACATATGCGTAGTTACCAGCCTGCTAGGTCTGCATCTCTGCATGTCTATTTTATATGCAGCCTACTACACGCTAGTTTTGTGAAATTACCAATTTTTTTTTAGATCTGAATATTCTATGATTATTCTACTTTTAATGTCACTGATAAATAATCATTAATACATGTTTTCAGCTAAAAAATTATAAAGCTGCATAAACACAATGTGTTTGTGTAACTAAACATTTAAGATACTGTACATATACTACAAGCTCTCATTTCTTGCTGTACTACAACGCTTTGTAGTTTTATAACACAATTTGTATAATACCACTCAGTGCAACTTTCTAGACTTACCGAATTTATCTGCCTGTTTTGGTCAAGTATTGTAAAATGTTTTTCTGATTGTTTGGTTATGTTAGATAATTGCACAGTAGAGATAGGATAAATGATTAATCAGAAGGACAAAGAGATGAAGCAACTCGGAGTTAGGCGATGGAGTCCTGCCCAGAGCCCAGGCTCCACGCTGCTCTGTACCCTGGCAGGCAGGGGTTTGCAGCTGGACTTTCTCTGGAGCCACTGCACAGTTGTGGTAGCAGCATGTGGCAATATCCTTTCACTGGTAGGGAGCAGGAACGATAGCAATGGGAGCAGGGAAGGTAGAAGAGAAGAATATGCATATCTTCTGAGAGAATGTTGTAAGTTTACCTATCATAATATTAGCACAGAGTAATTATTTTTTTGGCAGACAGGAAAGCAAGTCCACTCTGAACCTGTGCTTCCATTTCATCTCTAGAGGTGCCCACGTTAGCACAGTTGGAACACACTAGTGAAGCAATGCAGAAGCCTTGCCCTTCTCAAATGTGACTGTCCCTCAATTTATCATTAAAATTTTTTTAGGTGCTGAGACTACAATATGTGTATACCGGTTGATAAAATTTATTTAAGGTCTTAATATTTAGCATGGCAACATGTACTATATAGTTTTTGATACTCTTATTAGAAGAGGGTACAGTTCCTTTTTTATTGGGTGCTACCCCTAGTAGTGGCAACTGCAGGAACTCATGATCATGACAGAAATATCTAAAAACTTCCCAAATCAGGTCTCTACCTTCATATACTCCATCAAGTTTCTCCCAAAGTAAGAGTTTAGCAGCAGCTGGCCTTACCCCCATTGAGTCTTCAGTCTTCAGTTCCAGCTTCCTTCTTACCAAAATCTGGTATGGTGTTCTGAGTCAGATTTCCTTAGATGTCCCCTTAACAAACTGTGATCTTGATTCTATACCTGTACTGACCCTGGGCCTTTCTCTCTGAAGTCACTTGTGCTTTAACATACCCTGTCTTTCTATAGCATAGCTGTGCTCAAGGTTTGGTTTGAGCTTGCAGAAGAAGTAAGATGTGCCAGCTGTGTTGTTGTTGCTTGTATTGGCACAGCTCAAATGAGAATATATAGATGAAAGAAAATTAATTTTAAAAAAGGAATATTTAACAGCTTTGCTTTCTAGGCATAATAACTAGATCTGTATATAATATAGATTTTAATTACAAAGCTGAAAAATATAGAAAATCCTTAAAGTTACTTAAATACAAATGCACTTTGTTTCCATTGAACCAGAGTTGAAGATAATAAATGTAATGATCCTGGACAATACAGGAAGGAAAACTATAAGTCTAATATATGTGAAACATAAAAGAGAACAAAAGTTCATTGAACCATTTTGTCTTTGAGTTAGTGACAAAAATCACTTGTACTAATTTTTAATTATTCCTTTAGAGTAGAAGAAAGGAATGTCTAGATGTAATTGCCTGAGGAATAGGCATCTAGTACCACTAAAGCTGTTTCAGGGTATCTAGGCTGGTCTCATTGCTGCTTCAGAAAGATGTGGGTCTCCTGCATTGACTGTCACCTCTGCTGTCTGCAAATTTGTGTCAGTGACATCTCCAATATCTCTGGACTTCTGCAATTTGCTGCCAAATTGAGCTTGCAGTGTCATTACAAGTTTTAAAAATATCCCTAATAATCTCTGATATCAACAGTATAATTAATCTGGAAGAGCAAAACTGTTTGCTAATATGTACAATTCCAGTTTAACTAATATTCCTTTACATTGAAGTAAATGAGAATTAAGGATAATAAAATGTCTTACTCTACTCACCACAAGGGAAATGGCTGAAGGTTGTTCAGAACAGTTGTAATAAAGGGGTTGCCTGTTCAGCCAGGGTTAGAATTGGAGTGGGGGTTAATAGTGTCTAAGGAAATCCCATGAAAGTGCACCTGGGCAGTGTTTGTGTTTCCAGGTGATGGACAGAGGCTCCTGATGTGCAGTAGACCAGCAACTGTGAGCAAGGAATCCAGTTACATTTGCAAATGCATTTCTGGAATGTTGGCATTTTCTTGATAATCTCTCTGTCCAAATGATCTGGTTTAACTCCAGAGAATTGCATGCTCAGTCTAATAATATGCCTGTAGTGAATTTGAATCTCCCAAACCATATTCTTGTTACCCATTTTTGGTAAAATTTTCCTATCTTGACACTGCTCTTTTTATTCCTAAGTGGATTCTTACTCTATGTGGCAAAGTACTTGCTTTGAATAAACACTTCTGTGTGCATTAACCTACTTGACAGAAAGCCCCAGAAAGAATTGCACAGAGTCTGGTATGGCCAAGTACTGCTTGAGCATCTTCTCTTTGTTCTGCGTCAGTTGTCCTGAGACAGGACAGGGCAGGTGAAGGTACTTAATATAAAAAAGTTTCTTACTGGTGATGAATATTGAAGACTGGAATATGGAAGAGGTGGTGGAAGAGGAAGCAAACATACTGGGTTTCAGCCTCTCAGTTACTTCTAGTGTGGAGAAAGCTGAAATAAGATCCCAGCATTAATTTCTCACTAAAGAAACTTCCGTGGAACCTCAGCCATGTGCTGGTTCTAAGGGGTATTGTATTGTCTTCTGGTCTTAAAAGGTAACTCTAACCCATCCTCATGGACTTCCCTTGGCGGGACTTTTAGAGGGGGTGGGAAAAGTGGTTAAATGAAGGAACCACATTCTATTATTACCTACACTTCTATACTGACAATACATAATAAAATACAGTATGTTAAAAGTTGGCTTTAATTACCGTACAATACCATTAACGTAGGTGCAGAACTGCTGTCAGTACTTCTCTCCTTTTAAATGATGTTTCAGGTCACTCCTGGCATTTCCTCTGATTCTTCCTCTTAGGACAATTATCTAGCTGAAAAAAACACCAGAGGTTGTTTCTCACTGCCTCACTGGGAACTTGCTGAAGTCCATTTCTTGGAATTTTATTATGGAAGGAATTTTTGCTAGTTCTCATATATCTGGTGACTATTCCTTTTCTGAAGAAGTCCACTGAATATTGAGAATCTTTGAAGTTGTGGAGTATAGATAACATCTTTAATCAGTTCCCTGATATATGATTTAAGGAAACTGGAGAATAAGTGTTTGCCCTGATCAGTATGTGTTGAGAAAAGAGTTCAGAAAAGAATTCAGTAGTGCAATATCTGTAGTTGACTACGTGGAAAGTCTTCTCATTGTGTGTCTGGGAAAATTTGCACTACTGCTCTGGTGTGAAGGACAGGAATATCCACAGAGATGGTGTGCACAGATGTATAAAATAAGCTTTTCTTTCCTGTGTTGTAAAGAACTGGTAATGTAAGTGGCACTTTCTGTTCATACCTGTAACAAGGGTTGAACTCAGCTACTCAGCAACTGTCCAATTGACCTAGCAATGGAGAGAATATTTTCAAGTTCAAAATGCAGCAATTGTAGTCTTTGAAGGTAGATTTGTTAAGCTGCTAAAAATCCTACAACCACTTCAGATTGAATGTGCTTTTAACCATTTTGCAAGCTAAAAATCAGAAGTTTACCTTTGAGTAATCTACAGTTTTTGCTGACTTTCTTCTCAATGTCTTTGATGGAATTTTGCATAACCTGTTAGTACACTTAAGTACTGCCAGTATTATTTAACATATATATTTATATGCTAGTCTACTAAAAAATTCTCTCTTGAAGGTTTGAATTTTTGCTTCTTTGGTATATGACCGTTGTTTCTATTTCTTCTTCCTTTCTCTTTTTCCCTCAGAACTACTATGGAGCTGCCAAAATGATTCTTTCTGACAACCCACTTGGCCTGACATGTGGAATGGTGTGTCCAACATCGGATCTCTGTGTTGGTGGCTGCAATTTGTATGCCACTGAGGAAGGACCAATTAATATTGGTGGATTGCAGCAGTTTGCTACTGAGGTAGGTAGAGCTTGAAAATGTCTTCAATTCTTTGTATGCACTATTGAGTATTGCCTGTGGTTACCTTTGTTAATGATTTTTTTTTTTAAAGTTAATACTTATAAAGGCATAGAAAGCTAGGATAATTATCCTTTTTCTTACAGCACACTCAAATGCTTAGAAATGCTTTTATAATGCAGTAAATTATAGGAATATAAGGAACATTATTTGTGAACAAGATGATTCTTTAGATGTACTGGTAGTTGAGACAATTTGTTTTATAATGAAAGACTTATCTCAGGTGAAACTGTGGATGTTACTCAAGTAGGCTGCATAGGGGAAGAGATCAAGTGCAGATGTATTTGTAAGTGCATATTAAGGAAATGTACAACTGTTCTACAGGGCATAGGGTAGATTCCATAGCAGAGTTAATGTGTGTTTATACTGGCTTTGAGACAAAGGATAAGCTTCAGATGATTTTTTTATTTTTATTGTCCTGTTTTTCCAAACCTAAGTAAATGCATAGTTTGAGGTTGATCCAAAATATATGTCCATGTGTGTCTATTTATAGATGTACACATTCACAGTGTACATATGTAAATTCACTAGTTCATAAAGGTAGGTGCATGTTTTGGCTACTTAAGCAAAGGTTGTTACTTACTGCTTCATGTTAGAAATTCTTTGCATGGGTTTGTGTTGAGCTTCTTGTGCATTTCTTGTGATTATGTAGTTTCAATGCTCCAATTTCCATCTGAAGAAACACAGAGGCAACTACTCATTTGTTAACTTCTTTTGAGGGCATGGAGAATTTTTACCTAACTCAGGGTCTCGGATGGTACCTCATCTGATCTGTCTGAAGTACATTGGGTAAAAATTATTGTTTTGTCTTCTGTAAAAGTGAGGGAATTGTGACTATATTAAAAGCAGCATACTCTTGTGTTAAGATTGCACATTTCTATACAGTCCTTAACTAATGTACATGTCCCTATTCTGTATCATGAGCCATTTGGCTGATCTTATTTACAAACATACAATGAAGTTCCAGTCAATTTTGCAAAACCTGGGAAACAACCAACTTTGTATGACAGATCAAAATAGGAATGCCAATCAATCTGGAAGTAACAGAAGATGTCCAAAAGACCAGTATTTTCTTCAGGTGTCATGCTTCACACCCTCTTCTCAATGGCTGTAGGTCATGATTTGATGAGCAAATATTGCTACCTGCTGCTGCTGTTCTCCTTTTATCTGTTTGTATCCCTCCTTTCTTCTCTCCAGGAGACTTGTAAGTCTTCTGGAACACCTGATAAACTTTTTTTGCTAGCTGTTGCTGAATCTTCCCTCCTCTCTGTCATTGAAATAATTATCCAATTCATTTTTCTTGAGATTTGAACACACAAGTGTAAGAATCCAAAGTTCTCATTTACAGGCTGAGGCTAGAGACTCTGGACTGTGTTAGTTCTATGTGTATGTTGAATAGTTGGGCCTTATCAGACAAGACACACTTTCACTAGCTTTTCTTCTAGTGGCTTTTATTCTGTATCTATAAAAAGTTAGCATCTGTTGCAAAGCAGAAGATTTTTTTTTTTTAATTAAACCCCCACAAAACCAAAGATAAAAACCCCAAACCAACTGACCAAACAAAAAATTATGAAACAGTTGTCAAGTAGATCATAAATACAATGGTGAAATATTGCTGTTTAGGAACCAAATGCAAGTAATATCTGTTATAATTTGATTTGTGTCTTCTTTTAGCCTTTATTCTATGATTAATAGAGAGGAATTATGGTTTGATAGATATGCTAAATATCTGCCATTTTTCTTCAAAAATCTTTAGAAATCTATTAAAAAAAGCTCAGTTCTAGCATAATGATTGATATGAAAACTGCAGAGGATGAATAGTTTTCAATGTTTCAAGTTTGTTTAAAACTATGTTAGTTTCAGGAGCTCTAACAGAATAAAATTATTATATAGTTCTATATGGCACTCCAACAAAAAGGACATTAAAAATTTTTATTATCTTTAGTATTTTCATAGTATCTGTATTTCTATACATTTAGTATATAAAATGTAAAAGGTTGTAAAAAAATTGTCAATAACCTTTAGATTTACTGCTGTTTAACATAGAATTTGTATGCATTATATCAATCTTAATTAGTAGTAATAGGCAATCACTTTTGCAATTGGTACTTTTTTTTACTTTTCCGTTAAATTTTACTGTGAAAGTAGATGTAGTTGAAAAAATATACTGGTATGAGTGTTCCAAGTAACAATCATTATAAAAATACAGATTATAATATTGAAGAAAATTGTGAGGTACTACTGTTCACACAAGAACTGGCCCAGATAGTGTGTTCACAGTTCTACCTGTACAAGTAACTTAGCAAATTATGTAATTTAGGCATGCAACATGTGTTAGTCTTAATGAGAGCTGCATGGTGATTCTCACGCATGGCGTAATATTTGTCCCACAGGGGCTTATTTACTGAAAATGCATTGTGCATGAAGCCAGTTTTAGGCTTTTTTTTCCCTTGGAATTAGTCTGAGGATCATACACTTGATGCATTACGAGAGTGAGCAATAATAAAAG
>WEIU01017467.1:224292-240281 GCA_013389925.1 Aegithalos caudatus | reverse complement strand
CACAACTGCTAGCTGAGATAATAGATAAAATTGCAGTAAAGCAGGAATGTGGATTTAAAATGGAAAATATACGGGTGTGACGTGTGCCCGTTTGTGCTTCTGAACAATGACTGATCATCTGTTCATACTGCAGATAAAGCTCCCTAATTGTAAAATATTTGTCTTGCATACGGTAGAACAGTAAAAAAAAGATGGCACCTTATGCTGTCTGCATTTTCCTTCTGCCCTTTCATATAGTTTTGTAACTGTTTGGCTTGTTCTCAAAGTGAATTGTAATCCAGCATGGAAAATGTGAATTTTGACAATTAAATGTTTAAGTGGAAAAAAGGAAATGTCCGTTTGTATTTGTGATGTAGAGTGTGTATACTGGGATGCAGTTACCATGGTAACTGTTGCATCTAGAGAATAACATGGAGTAAATCTCACTATTATAAATGACAAGTGTCAAGCTCAGGTTACACCTGCTACTGCATAGGTCAAAATTATATTAATGTCTTTATCTGTATCCTTTGCCCAAGTACTTCAGAATCAGGAAAAATCCATTTTTTGAACACAAGTTCAGTGAAAATATACTGAGATTGCAGTGACAATACATCTAAGCATGAGGTATATGGCAGTCAGTCCCAAAATGAACTAAAATCACTGGTTACTCAAGTACGAGTTTGCAAGCTTGTAGTGAAAAGGAAGTGAAGTCTATTACCTTATTTTCTGTAGTATTAGTAAGAAACTCACAAATTATTACATTTTTGGATAGACTTCATTGAATCTAAAGGTTCTCTTCTGTTTCTGTTTAATCATTTTGAATGATGCAGCACAAGCTAAATTAAAAAAAAAAAAAAGTATTATTTTAATCTCTGCATACCAGATATAAACGCTAGATCATTTAATACTGTGGCTCTTGTGCCAGCTACAGTTCTGGTGATTTGTTGCTCTTTGCAGATACATTCTGACTTTGCATGAATATTGCTAAGTCCATTTAGTGGTGGGATTCATGGAACATTGCTATTTGGACTTTGCAATGTCCTAGATCCATGGGAACATCTTAAGACTAGAATAATGGAGGTTTAAAAAGTCTTTAATAAAGATATTTTAGGCCCCAGTTTTGTAAACACTCACCTGCTTCCATAAAATTTTGAAGTATTGCAACTTCAGCTCTTAAATTTTGGAGGGAGGATCAAGGTTTCATAATTAGCATGTCTGTGGAAAAAACGCTTCATGTAACATCATTTGCTATCCTCTGCAATTAAATGGAATTAATTGAGTGATCATGTAATTTGACAACTTCAAAAAGATTACTGTGCATGCAATTTGCTTTATTTTGCAATAAAATACGTGCAGAACATGATTTTCTTCTTCAAGTATTCAACTGCCCCATATTAATGTAAACCAGCCTACAGATAAATATCCATGGAAACCAGTGGGAAAGTGTGAAACTAATAAAACCAGTTCCTAAATGTTCCTGATTTCATTGCCTGTATTTTACTGTCTGTGCACTAGTAAAATGTGATAACAATTCAGTGTATACTGATATGTTTCACACTAAAATTAATTCCAGCTAGATTCTAATGTCTATGTCAGTAGCTGTTTGGTATCTCATTGCCTTCTGAAGGATGTCTAACTGTAAGCCTTATTGATAAACTTATTTCTAGAGCCTTTTAAGCATGGAACCAAGCATTATATCAGAATATAAAGTATTTAGTTACCAAGTCAAAACTTGTATTACTAAAAGGTTAATTGTCCTTCTGAAATGNTTTAAGCAAACATGGAATAGAAGAATGGCTTGTGTTGGAAGGGAGCTTAAAGACCATCTAGTTAGTCCCTACTCTCCTGCCACGGGCAAGGACATCTTCTGCTAGACCAGAAGGACAACCTTCTAGACCAGGTTGCTCAAAGCCTGGCCTTGAACACTGCCAGGGATCATGGAATCATTAAGGTTGCAAAAGATCTCCAAGATCATCAAGTCCAACCTTTGACCAAACAACACCTTGTCAACTAAACCATAGCTCTAAGTGCCACATTGACTCAAATTAGTTATTTTATTTATTTTGAATTGTACAAAAATTGAGATAAAATTTCTAAATATCAGTTCCAGGCTGTTTTAATGGTTTAAAATGTTTTAGACTCATTTAAGTCATGCTTACTATGCCATAAAACTGTTTCATCTGATTAGCAAAAAACATTTCTCTGAGTCACCTGCTCCTCTTTGCCAAGTGTCACATCTTTTCATCAAAACATGCTAATACAAGAGTGGTGCAGTGAAGAAAAGAACCAGAATTTTATTACATGAGACTAACAATATGCTTTTCCCTCTCTGCAAGCTGAAAAGCAGATAAAATGAGTTGGCTAAAGCTTTCCAGGAAATTTAAACTGGAATCAGTTGCTCAGCAGTTGAAACCACTGTGGTTTGCTCAAGTGGGACATGTTGAAGAACCTGAGTACAAACTCAGGTGTTATTTTTATATATTTTGGAATTACACTCTTTGTCAAATGTTTTGGAACATGAACCAACCCCTTTGCACTGAAAGGGTGCTTTATTTACAGCAGAGAATACAACAGACTGTTATATTTCATACTATAGAGAACCATTGGGCAAGTGCCTTCGCACCTTTATGCAATGAAGTGATGCAAATAGGAGAACTATAAAATGTTACAAATGTATGAATTAAGGGAGAATTTTTTCAGTTGTTGGAACTTAGCAGAATATAGATTGGCTACTTTGGTTTGGTCAAATTGGATCTCACTTGTGGACTAAGTCTCCATGTTTTATAAGCTGGGATATCCTGTTGGAGGACCCTAATGGACATGAGGCATAAGAAGTGGACAGAATCAATATGGGTTTAATTTGAATAGGCCCTAGACAGTGAAGTAATGATAATTGTGTCGTATTTGATAAAATGCTGAAGAATAAATGCCTAGTGTTATTAATGTCTATTATTAATCTATCTAATATCTTCTGTGTATGGGAGACAGCCAGAAGGCAGACATGAAGATGATGACTGAGGCTTTTTATTGAGAGACTCTGCTTTAAAATTCATCATTTGTTCTCATTTTCCCGAATAGGTCTTGGTTAAAAAGCCTTGCAAAACAAAGTAAAAACTCCATCCAAACACCAAACAAAAAACAGTGTTTTTGAAGGAGAAGTGGAAAAAAGGCTAATAGTATTAAATTTTACCTGCATCCTGAACACAGTCTGAAGAGATTAGAAGCAGAAAGGACAGTTGAATGTAATGTGCCACTGAACACTTGCCTACCAGTTACTCATCTCAAAGGGTTTATACATAGGAATTCAGTGATATTTAATTATGTGACTTAGAGGATAGGGAAACTTCACCATGAGGTGAGTAAAAATCCTTTGAAATGCATTAAAGCAGTTTGCTATTTTCACACAGTTACCCTGCCAGCCTTAATATGCAAAACTGCCACTGAATTCCAGATGGCAAGATGCTGCCACACAAGCTGGCTGTGCTGCATAAAGACAGTTTTACCCTGTTTGCAAATAGGCAGAATTAAAGTTGACCATTCAGCCTGAACTCCTAGGATTTTCTGCATGAATGCTTGGTTTCTGAAGCTTAACACTGCACTACAGTAGTGTGGAATTTCAGTGTAACATTTATGTGATGGGTATGACTTTTCAATAATACATATAAAATTGTTATGTTAACACTAAAGTAAATTTAGTAGTAAATTTGTTAAGCATATGCATATTCGGAGTGCTCAATATAGACATTAAATATGCAAGTTATATAATTTTTGTTACTGAATAGGCTTCTTGAAACTACATGAGACTAATGAAAATTTGGTATCATTCAAGCAATTTCTTATGAACCTAACAAAGCAGTCATTTTAGAAATATCATTACATTTTGGTTATCATAGTCTAGTTTCGCAGTACAATATGAGCTTTTCAGCCTGTGAAATCCATTAATAACCACATTAAACTTTCCCATATTGTATGAATTGTCAGGTTTAAATGATTCTTTCTTTAAAACAATTATCTGTCTCTTGCTTCATGCAGTTTGTTAAACTGCTGTGTCAATTTACCAAGACTGGGGGAGTTTGACACAGAAATTTTAGAGAGGGAAGGAACTAATCATTGGTTTACCTAGCATGAGTGCTCAAGTGCACATGAAGAAAATGAACATTGATTCGAAATATAAATGAAAAATTCTAATCAGGAGTGGAATTGCCAAAGTTTAAGTTGAATTCCCTTTGCTTCTTGAGTTCTAAGGAAAGTAAAATCTGTTGGTAAGCTTCTAAATAGTTTAAATATGATATTTATTAAGACAAATGACAGTGTATGTATTTTAGAGGTCTAGTTGGTACTTAGGGAACACAGCTCTGTGTTGAAATCATTGGGGAGCAGTGTAGTCACCTGGTAGTTTTTGAGATGCTGCATTGATGGTGTTTGTGATAGGACTGAGAATCCTCATGCAATACACTCTTGAATTCTTTTGTCTGCTGCAATTATGTACTGCTTGGGTTAAACATTTCCCCCCTAGTGCCTAAAGTAAAAAGAAGATGTACCTGTGCTCTGCCATGCTTCTAATGTTTAGTAGCTTCTAAGGCTGTAAGTCTGTTCTCTTTGTTTTTTGTAGGTCATACAAGATAGAGAATTCCTTTTCCTACAATTTATATAAGTGCAAAGGAGAGTGAAGTCTAGCTTGGGGAATGCAGAATATTTCTGCCTTCACCTCTTACCTGTATATGATTAAAGAACTGATTCAATGCAAACCTGAAAAACTGTATGACATTAGAACCAGGTTAGCAGCCCATTGTGTTGGGTTCTGTAAAAATGATCAACAATGGGCAGAGATTTTTCCAAAGTATTTTTAATAGTCACAACAAATTGGAGAACAGTCTAACTTTCAGGTATGCCCACAGTTTTTGGAAACCCAGTTAAAAAGTGGACAACAAATTAAATAAGATAGATAAGAAACTGAAATAAAGTCCTATTATAATTATGTAAGATGAGGCATCTAAAGCATGGGTCAGCAATGAAAATATAGCACTGAAGACTGAGCGTGGTTCCTAAAAAACATTTCCAACCCACCTGAAGTTTGTCACCTACCACCTCTAAAGTTCAAGCTGTAAATGACATTTCCAGGATCATGCAGGTTGTCTCTTGAAGAAGCAAAGCCCCTTTATTGGCACTATAATCCTTTGCACTACTTGCAGAGGTATTTTTCTACTAGTAAGAATAATTTGTTTGCAGGGAAATTTTTTGGCATTGCAGAGATTCTCTGCCATCTGGCTGACTTTGCATTCCTATTCTGTTACTGGTAGTCTGGCTCTGTCTTCTCTGTAAAATTTACAGCAATGAAAAATCTGACTTTAGAGATTTTTAAGACAAAAAGACCCATAGAAGAACCAAACCCTGCAAATACAACATCCCTCACAAATGCACAGATGATGTCATTTGGAAACCTCTATAATGTTGTGAATTTGCTATAGTATATCTGTGTGACAGATATGTCACTGTGACAGTACTATGTGCACTACTACTACTACAGTATGTGTAGTACTATGTACTACATAGCTGGAGACTGTACTGAAAGAAGCTTCCATCATGTCAGTCATAGTAAAATTTAAGGAGGGTGTGTAAAGTATTTTACCTGTTGATTATCTTGCTTTTCAGGTTTTCAAAGCCATGAATATTCCTCAGATCAGAAACCCTTCCTTACCTCCTCTAGAAGATATGCCTGAAGCTTATCAGGTGAAGATAGCTCTTCTTGGTGCAGGGCCTGCAAGTTTAAGTTGTGCTTCCTTTTTGGCTCGACTGGGCTATTCAAACATCACCATATTTGAAAAGCAGGAGTACCTTGGAGGCTTAAGGTAATAAAACAATGACAACAAAGTACTGTTTGCAATTGTTGTAGAAAGCATAGTGAAAACTGTTGTGCATACACAGGTTATATGTGATCCCTTGACTTTTAGCAAAGGAAGAGAAGATTTCAGATCTGTAAGAGTAACTTTTTATTTAAACAATTGATCATTCATGTTAAAAGAGGTGGAGATACAGGCAAGCTTTAACTGAAAATCTGGTGACTGTGTCCTATATTCTCTTAATATGACCTGTTAAATTCCAGGGTTCAATTATTATCAAATTAACATATTAGGAAATTGTGTCAGGAACGATTTTCACTTATGCAAAACAAAATGGAATACCTGTAACCCTAGTGAAAGAATATTTTAAATCCTTTAGACAGATATTAATTTCTTGGAGAGTTTTAGGTTTAGAATGGTTTCCTGCACTACCTTGTGGAAATAAAGGTGACAGTGGCAATCATGGATGCAACTTTAGCAGATCATACCATGTGGGTGAAATAAACCCTCTCCAATTCTCAACTTCAAAAAGTTACATAAAGGGAGGTTTGTTTGCAGTTTTCCTGTATGGTAAGCCCTTGGCTAATATTTGCGTGTTGTCGGTCCTCTACACTAGAGAATTAATTTTTGCCATTGCAGTAGTAAAAATTGATATGTGATCAAATCTGGTAGGTTTTTTGGAATCTCTGTGTATAAGATAATTCAGACACTGACTAGTGGATATGAAGCCATTCAAAATCAAAATGAAATTCTAAGTGTAAGGTGTGCAAGAGTACAAAATGCATTTACACAACATGTTTAAAAAGTAAAAAAATGTAATGAAACAGAGGAAGAAGGTTGATGTACTTACAGCATCACTGAGAACAATGGAGTTGACACAGTTAATTAATTTGATCCATAATGTCAAATACTTACTCAGTGCTCTGCAAGAAAGAGAATCAGTTTTTGGAGAAGTTGATCTGATTACTTGCTTTTTTCCCAGTGAGGTTCAGAATTATTCTGCCTAATTACCAAGGTGTTAATCCATAGGCATTTAACTGTGAAGCTGTTTTACTTGAACTAGTTACCATGGAGGACTGCAAATTTAGTGTGGGAAATACCTATTTACCTGTTTAGTAGCACATGTTATCATAAATACCAGATTCATTTTTTTTTTTTTTTCTGTAAAGTAGTCAGAACTAATAGGAGGTTTTTAACAAAAAGGCTCTTTTTGGTAACAGATTGGACTCAGGTTGGACTTTGCAATACAATGCAGGACATCCTGCAGCTGCCTCAGTGCTGTAGTACAGTGCTGCAGTTGCTTAGTATGTGCTTGTGTATTTGAAGCAGTGTGATCTCAAGTTCTTCATGGTTTAACTTGAATTTAAAATAGTGTTTTGCCTGTTGTTTCTCCTAATGCAAAAAGCCTTACACAGAATTTTGCCTGTTTTCTTAGTATCCTTAATGGTCAAAGAGTGTATTTTAAAATGTTTTTCTTTGTTTTGAGTTTTAACATGTATCAATCAAGGTCAAATTTTACTTCCCTTCACTGTAGAAATGCTCATGCGTGGTTTAAGGGCATCAATTCCTTTTTTCTTTATTTTAATCTTGAAACAGAAGTGGGGCTGGACTATGGCAGCAGTCATCCATTATTGCATTTCTAAGTCTTCACAGCACGTCTTTTAACAAATTTTGGTTATTGATGGGTGTGTTTTCAAGGCTTCATAAACTATTGCAAATTGCTAAGAAGACCAAATCAATTTTGTATTTGGAATCAGTTGTTTATAATGTGCCTTCTTGAAGTTTTTTCCCATTGTTTTTAATTAGGATGTTTCTTGCATCATAGCTGATTTTCATAATATTGTGACCCTAGAAAGGTGTCTAATGATTGCAGTTCCTGTGTTGGGATATTTAAATATAACATAAATCCATGCCTCTCTGAACATGTCTGGATTTTTCATATTTATGAGAAGGTTTTCCTGCATTTCACCATTGTGTAAAATTTATGCTTTACAGTAGAGTAGGCATGAGCACACCATGCTCTTGCTTAGAGACCATAACCAAGCTTTACTACTTTTGCTCCTATTTGTGCCACTGCTTTACAATGTACCAAAATACTTCTCTCACTAGGCCAGGGGGTTGTCCCTTGAGCAACAGGAATTTGAAGTTACTGGGAAACACCAAGCCCCTGTCCAAGCACCTCTGACTTGGGTCAAATTTGAGGTCGACGTGAATTTTCGGGACCCTGCATCCACTGCATCCTTCCTCCATCTCTGTCCCGTTTTCTTTTCCCCCTCTCTCTCTCCATTGCAGAGCCAGACCATCTGCTGCTGCTGAAAGAAATTGCATCAGAATTATTGATGTATAGTTGACTTTGATAAAAAACCTCTTTTCATAGTTCATGTGCATGCATGTGGGTATATCTCACAGCATAAAACTAAGGAAGTGTTTAATAAGAGTAAAAAAAAGTGTTTACAAATTCTGATAGTGATGTAACACAACCAGTGCTGTTCTGGGAGCAGTTTGTGGAAATGACAGGCCTCCAACAGATACATAGGTGGCCTAGAAATAGAACTTCCCTTTTTTTTATTAGATTTCTTTATTGAATCTCTGTTGCAGAATCATATTGATACATTAGTTTCTGCCTCAGACACCTTTATTTAGCATGACTTATGAAAGTTGTATTGACATATTCATTATATCTGATATTTACAACACTTCTCATTTCACGCTGGTCAAGGTGTAAAAAGGGCAGTATTACAAATAATGAAGAACACCATTTTCTCATCAATATAAATAAAGTTGATGCAGCTTAAAAGAAATAAAACTCTTCTGGCCTGTCAAAGTTGTATGCTAAAAATGGTGTGGTCAATCTCAATATGTAAAATAAGCTGCAGTGAATCTCCTGTGCCTGTGCTTTGTTATGGATATTACAGATTCATTAATTTGAAAACAGATTAGACCGTTTGAAGCTTAGAAGTATCTGGGGAGAAGCCTTTACTTTTCTGCATATTTATGTTTTTATCTTCATCGAACAAAAGTATCTAAAATAAAACTTCACTGTGTTTATCTGCAACATGTTCTACAGTAGGAATTTTGAACTGGCATATATAGATGTCATTTTATGGGAGACAAATATATACATATTAGATCTCTATCAGTAGATATAACCTGAGATTCTGTACTGGCACTACAGTTTACCTCTTCTGTGATTCTGGGAACTTGAAGATGTCATTCCTTGTCTTCCCCAGGAGGAAAAAAAAACCACTTAATAAACATTAAGTCAAAAACCACACATGAAATCAACAGCTGATAAAGTGTTTGTCTGTCCTGAAAAATTATTACAAATTTTATGAAGTAGAATTGGAGGTACAGTTTTAAATACCATTGCTCAAAATAGCATATGTAACACTTTAAAAAAATGATGGGAAATTTGATACTCTCTTGTTGGATAGCTTAAGATAAGATTGCTATGTCACCTTGCTTTCAGTAGCCATGAAGTCTTTTTTTAAATGAGTATCTTAAATTGAGTGTTACGTGTTCTGGTGAACAAAAGGAATGGAGCTGAAGTCCTTTAGAACTCAAATATAACATATGTTAAATAGTTACCTACAAGAGTGGGCAGTGCTGGCCTCAAGGTACTGCCCTTCCCTGCCTATACTTTTAGTATTGGATGAATAATGCTTTCTTGTCACTTTAGCAATTAAAAAAAGTCAAGAGTCACATTTCAGCACATTTCCATTCACGTATGTCCAAATTAACTAAGGTATAACTATTTTCAATAATAATAATAAATAATTTTAAAATCCTATTTTCTTGATATTTACAAGCATTTTTATTTGCTTTAGTACGTCTGAAATCCCCCAGTTCCGTTTGCCGTATGATGTAGTGAATTTTGAAGCCAAGCTGATGAAGGATCTTGGAGTGAAGGTAATGAAAAATATATCCTGCCTATGTATAGCTCAAAGGAAAAAAAAGAACAAGAACTCTGCCAAAGATTAACAGCAAAATGTCATGCACATTAGTAAAGAACGATTAAAAGCTATGCTAGACAGAGGCAGGAAGATGCTTCCTCTTGCTCAGGGCATTTGTCTGTCTCCTGTCTGAATGCCACTAGTTTGGAAAAGGGCAATCAATAGTTCTCATCTGGCATGTCTGCATGTGATTAATTGTCTGTAAGAAACAAATTCCTAAATTGCTTTAGGGGTTCAATGTAGCTATTGGAATGATTTGATTTTTTTTAATCAAGATTTTTTCATGCAAGTTTGGCACTACTTAAACCATTCATATTTGATACTTCTTTTGTTCCTTCTCCCTGAGTTTTTTTTTCTTAATGGTTTATCATACAGTCTTGCATCCAAGTTAATTTTATAATAAAAGGCATAAAATTAAAGTGTTAACATTATCATCTGTTATAAACAATAACAGTCTATTCAGCTTCTTGGAAAGCAACAGTTAAGCATTATTCTGTTAAATAAATATGTGTTGTTTATACATAATGGGAACAGTGATTTATTTTAATTTAGGACTTGAGCTGAACATTTAGATGGTATTTACAATCGCTGCACATTTTAATAGAAGTTACAAACTTAGAATGTATCGCGGGATCAAATTTTTGAGTACCAGGAGGGATACTTTATTTTTAATATGTTACTAAAGCCTTCAGTGAAGCAAGAAATTCTTCTTGGAATTTTTAATGTTGACTCTTTTTGTAAAGGTAGTAGACTGTTGTCACAAGACCTGAGTGAGAATGTTATCCTCCCCAAGTTTTATAAAAATGCTGGTAAGATGCAAGATAAGGTTTAAAGTACTACAGGTTTTTTTTTTCTACTTTATAGTTCCCTTTGCAAGCCTTAAAAAGATTGGCAGAATGGAGGTTTAGTTAGGGATGGTGTTAAACAGAGCACTGAGACACCTTTAGAGAAAATTGCTGGGCACAGATTCCCGGGAATCCTCTGCCAGCCCCAGTTCCCAGGGCTCCGTTACGACAAGGTCCCCGGAATGGAGCCACCGTTGTCATCTTGACCTGCAAGTCCTCTGTGCTTCTGGAGTGCAGCAGAGAATCTCAATGTAAATTTGCTTCAAAGCTCTGCCATTGGTTTGCAATTGACCCTTAGGCAAGCTGGTTAAATAAGTACCTTAGCTTTATACCTCTGTAAGCTGAAATATTTTCTGGTGTTTACTTAAAGCATTTCAAATCTGTGGTGGAAGGTGCTGTGTTGTGTAAATGCTCAGTAGTGCTGTTTATTCAAGTAATTCCACTGAAATTAGTAAGAATTAGTCAGCTGAATAAGGATTACAGAGCTAGGCCCTGGAAGTATTATGAATCCTCACATAAAATAGTATTCCTATTTAAATTCCTTCATTAGGTTTTCATAACATATGTACACAACAGGATAAAAAAAATGTAATGACAATTTACGGAATGTCTTGTTGCAAGTGAGGATGGAGTCTGTATTGTTTTAAAGAGGCAGTAGTACATAGCTTTTTCACCTCTGATAAAATTTATACTAAATCTCCAAAGACAAAGAAAGTCAGTGTTTTAAGTCGTGTCATTTGTATTTTACCTCTGCCTTTTTTTCCCAACCTGAAAAGTATATTAAATGAAATATAAGCAGATTGAATAACAAACAAGATACACAGTGACTTGAAGGCTAAACTGTTAAGATCACAAAGTAGAGAGCTTATACAACAGCACTGCATTTTGTAAAGTAAAATCACATGTGATATAAAAAACCTGAGGGAAAGCATTCAAGTTCAGAGAGTCTAAGATGTGGAGATAAAAACACACATACCTATGTCAAGAAGTAGGAAATATCAGAAGAGGAATCACACACACTTTTTGTGTTCAAAGGCCTTGGGGTTAGGAGTGATGAACAAAAGGTGTGTGTATCTGCAGTTGCATGGCCTCTGCACAGGGACAGCCAGCGTTGGTTGCTTGAGCACCCAGAGAACACCATTCCCTGTCTCTTGTACTCCTACAATTCCTCTAGGTGCTCAGCCTGTGCAGTGGATGCTCAGAGCAGGATTGGTGGAGGAGAATGGCTCTGGAAAAAAAAATTCAGCTTTTGCTTCTGGAAGCAAAAAGTAATTGATCAGAAACAAGTATAAATTATAGATGTGTTTTGATTGCTGAGTTCTTTCTTTCAATAAATGAACACCAATTACTGCACTGTGGACACTGTTTCTTATCTAAATTAGATTTAACAATTGCAAGTCTAAATCAAAACTCATGTCATTCATAATTTTGAAAACCTTTGTTTCTTTACTATGCAGAATGTGCTGCTTCTTTACAATTGCAATTTTTACCAAGTGATTTTTAATTATTTCAGATAATTTTTAGGAAGGGCCTTGCAGTGGATGGAATGACACTGTGCACCCTGAAGGAAGATGGCTATAAAGCAGTCTTTATTGGAATAGGTAAGAAGAGCTCATGGTCCCATGTTTTGTCATACTGAAATTGAAGGACTGCCTAGGAATAAACTGGAACTTGTATCTTTGTTAATAGCATGATGGGAGAAAACTTTAGATTGCTGAATTATGGAAGTATGGAATATAAGAAAACTTGGAATATAAGAAAACTTGGAATATAAGAAAACTTTTAAAATCAAGAAGCTAAAACCAGTGGCCTTAAGATGGTTATTAAAATTTTCAGATTTATGTTACAGATCTTTAAGTCAGATGTGAATGTAGCTGAATGGGTTGATTTATTGTTTGTTTAGATAGTTAAAAATGGATGAACTAAAAATTTGCTTGTAATTAATTGCCATATTGGCCTAGAGCAATACACAAGTTTAGTTTTCAATTTTTGCGAACAGCTTACTACACCCACACAATTACTGAGTCTATATGTAAGCCAGTGATATCATGCTTGGTTGCTTTTTTGCTCTCATCCGTATAAAACGTGTAACATCCTTCAGATAGGCTGTAGTGAAATGTACTTATAGAGTGGGTTAACAAAATAAGCTGATTTTGCCTTACATTAAAGCTGGCATCATGGGTCTGTCTTCTCTCATGTGCTAGAGAAGTCCTGCACCTCTCTGCTGTTTGAATCATCGCTTCTTTTTAATGTTAGATTAGAATTATTATCCATTTACGATTATTTTGAAGTACAGCTGGACCCATTGCTGCCATATGATAGGCATGTTGAGCAGGCATTGTCTGCAGTTGGTATGAGGCTTAATGCTCTTTATTGATCTAGACGTTGCCTAAGTGAACATAATAGGAAACAAGTTGTCCAACTGTTCCTCCTTCCTATTATTGATTACAGAGATGTAATTCTTAGTACAACGACAACTGTTGTTTACCATCTGGTTATGCAGCATAATAAGCTTTGCAGGTCTATTCTGTCGTGTAATGATAGCACAGAGTGCTGTGATTTATGTAATCCTAAATCCTCACATTGTTAGAGAACTTCCATGTATAGGAATTCTGATGTTTCGTGTTTTGATGTAAGTGTATACAAAGCAAATGGTGAGATTTATTGTTTTCATCTGTGTCTTTCAAACCACATTTCTAAATCTCACCAATGAGGAATTAATTCATAAACATTTGTTTTTCTGGGAGTCTAGCACTTAGGAAAAAATTCTCAGTTTTTCTTTTAACATCAGCATTGTTCCTCTGCATTTGTAACTCAGAAGCTTAGAATAACAGTTCAGTTTAGTGTCAGCAAAAACGACCACTGACCACCGCACATTGAATTGGAGTGTTTAGTTTATATATCTGGGTTTATTTTCTGATCTTGATAAAGCTATTCTAATATAAAATATTTTTGGTTAGAAATATATTTTTATATATATCTACAGACAACATTTTGCCATACAGATGCTAGGTAAAGGGACATAGCCAGAATTTTAATAAACAAGAGAAGGTATCTGAAGCATAATTCTCCTGTAAAGCACGTGTTCATTGATTGTACTAGGAAACAGAGGGTATAAATGCTAATGAAGGATTATGTGTACCTACAAATTGTTACTGGAAGCTACCTTGCATTTATGATGCCCTTTCTGTACCCCCTTGTCTGCCTATCCTCTCACTTCTGCAGTGCTGTGTAAACCACTGGACAGTAGTGTGGCCTTGCATAGTGGTAGTGAGAGGGGGAGGACAAGGGGTTGCATATTTGTGGAGTTAACCATATTAATGCAATAGAGCATTTCTAAGCTCTCAGCAACAGCTGTTTTTCCATGAGGAGTCTGAACTGCATTTTTTTTGAGTGTTTTTTGCCTAGTGAACAAACATATTCAATGAAATACCACATTTGAACATTATTCTGGATCATAGGGGTAAAATAATTATGGAGCTACTTAGATAAAACAGAAGATTTATTTCTTGATGTAATTTGCTTCTGAATGAATCTGTACCTTGATGGAAAAGAAGTGTGGTAGTTTTCAATTTTCCCTGTTAGTGGAAAAAATAAATAAATGAGTGTGTAAAAGAAAATCCCTGATGGGACAAGAGTATGGTTGTGAGTGTACTTTTTCGAAGCAGTATGATTTTTGAAGAGCACACCTTTAGTCTTGCAAATGAGATGGAATTCAAGATTTTATCAGTTGGGATTGTACAAAAGTCAATGTGTGATTCATGAAACAGAAGAGCACTTGTAAATAAGCAGCTACCTGAGGGCAGGTGGAGTTGCAAAGAGAACTTTGAAAACTATTTTTCACACAGTTATGCATCTGGGAAAAACTGTTGCCTGTGGGAGTATTGTGTGTGGTAGTCCCTTCAGGTCTGTTGATGTTACAGAGGTAACTGGGGTTTGAGCATTCTAGAGAGTGACCACATTGAAGAAAAACAAATAACAAAGGCTTTTTGTGAGAGCTGTTTGGATAGGTGTTAATAATCAGCTATTTGCTGTGTTTCTGATATGAGAGGTAAAGAATTCCTAAGTTCATGAAAGGATACAGGTTAACAGACTTATTCTAAATGAGTAATAATGAAAAAGGGTGCTTTGCTTCACTTCTTTGCTTACTGAGGCATTGAGGCTATGTTGGTGTATCTTAAGGGGAAAGATGCTCTCCAGCCAGTAGGTCTGGTACATTTAGTCACTGGTTCAAAGTTGAGAAAATACCTTGCACTGGACTTAAAAACAAGCAGGTGGCCAGTATGTGTCACCAACCTTGGACAACCTCTGGAGTCTCAGTGTGAGTCATGCCTTACCTCCATCTTACCTTTCCCAATTAGGCTGTGAAGGCTGATGTGGAATTTGAGGTTATGAAGGTTTATGTTGAACTAGGAAAGACTAAATCCTAGGAAAAGCTTTCATAGTTACCTGGATAAGCAGTAAGGATCTAGCTGGACAATGGCAGTGTAAGAGATACACCATGCTTCTGGTTTTCTCCAGCAGTCACATTTTCAGATTACAGCTAACATAAGTATTAGGGGGTAGTTAATGAATCTCAGTTTCTTACAACAAAAGTAATAATAGACAATGGCATGTATGTTAATTTTTATAGGACCAAAAGGCAGCAGCTACAAAATGGGAGGAGCAATATTCTTGGAGTCTCTACTGTATTTTTTTTAAGTTCCTTTTTTTCATTGTCCTTTAGGTAGGTGCAATTTCTAAACTTAGTCTTATTTCATTGAGCAATTAAAAATGCTAATTAAGAATTAGCGATGAAGAATTAGTCCTTAAAATTTTCATCTTAAAATTCCAATTCTCTTCCCATTACAGAACTTTTGTGTTTATTTTGTTGCTCACAAACATTAATTAATAGGAATTAAATCTCCCAATTAAACTTTCAAAGTTTTTAAAACCAACCTCTAAAAGGAAGCATAGAAAAAAAAATCCTATCCTGTCCTGATTTGAAAGATTACTCAATGTACTCCACCTTGAATCAGCTCTGCTTTTTGATAAGAAGAGTTTGTGAAGAATTTGTGACTGAACTGACAAATCAGTTTGAAAATTTTGCTTTAAAAAAAAAAAAGGTCTTGCATCAGTTGCTGCCTTCTGTAAACACCATAGAGACTCAGGGCAACAGAGAATAAGCATGCTGAGAGCAAAAGGGGAAATCAATGAAGGGGTGAGGGGCTAGAGGAGAGAGCACATGGTCCTCAGAGACAACAGAGGAAGGCAGCCAAGGGTATCCTACGGGGAACAGAGCAGTCTGAACACTTTGTGTTACTGTGTCTTTTCATGGATTTTCAGAGTGGAATATGATTTTTACTACTACTACTACTACTACTACCAAA
>WEIU01017467.1:178243-223404 GCA_013389925.1 Aegithalos caudatus | reverse complement strand
TTAACTTCTCATTGAGTAATGAAGCTTGCTTGTTTCTTCTTCCATCTTCTGCTGCTGAATGGCTGTGAAGTTAGTTTTATTGTATATGGGTATTCAGAGGTTTATTCAATACTGTGATATGGTGGGTTAGGTGAGTGTACCAAGTAAATCTAAGCAGATTGTTGTTTGATTGTATTCTAACTAATATATCCTGCTTGCAAGGGTTAAAACTATACATTAAAAAAAAATAAATGAAATTCAATGTGGAAAAAACCTTTGTCGTAATTTGCAGTCATTCATAGTTAATTAACATAACATTCAAACAATGATATAATCAGATCATGTCATTGATTGGAGTGAAATTACACACCAAAAAAAAAAAAAAAAAAGTGAAAGCATTAATGTACCTTGTTTTAAAAAAACTCTCTGAGATTGATTTACTCTCTCTTCCCCAAAAAGTAAGTAATCTCCTCATGCCTGTTATTATCTTCTGATTAACTATGCAGTGCCACCTGGTGTGCAGATGGGAGGACTATTACACATCAAGAGCTCTGTTCACACCCACCCACACAGATATAAACCTACATGGCAAAAAGTGAACAGATGTTCATTTTGCTTGTGCTATAGGAAAAAATTGTGCATCGTACTCCTGATTCATAAACTAAATTTGGAGGACATGAAATCTGCATATGGGGCCCGTAGGCCCATGGCCAGCACAGACATTTATGGAGGAAATATGTCATGTTCAAAATAGTTCTTATTTCAGGTTGTGAACAGACTTTTATTTGCTTGCTTCTCTGGTTTTGGTTTACCTTGTATTTCTGAGTTTTCTTTTTCTTTTCACTTGCGATTTCACTTACCTCCTCCAAAGGAGGAGTTTAGAGGCAGAGTTACTTGAAAACATATCCAGGATTTATCTGTTGGTTGGTTGCTTTTCAGAACTGATTTGTGTTTATTGGTGCTTGTGATGTTCCCAAATGTTGTGGGAAGAGCTGTTTGTCTCAGTGGTAATGTAGCAAGTCATGTAAATGGCAGTGCACCTTGGTGAAAGAGCTTTAGGACAGGCACTGTGCAGCCTTAAACTCTTAGGATCTGTTGTTGGAGGTTTTTTGGTATTTTTTGTATTATTTTATAATTTCATAAATATTTTGACACTTTATTGGTTGTATAAGTTTTGCTTCAAGGAAACCAAAGCCTAAAGACAGCAAATAAAAGACAACAAATAAGGGAGAAAAACAATACCTTGGAAGATAGTGCAGGAAAGAATGATGTTGGAAACATGATCATCTAGATACTCAAAATAAATGTGTGCCTGGCTTAGTTTCTGGGTTTATTTCATTGTCCCTTGTGGACAAGGGAGATGACTGTTTGAGAATCTTGCAGACCAAGTCCTTTTAACCAAGGATTTTAAATGGTGACAACAATGGCCTTTTAAGCAATGGTATTCATAGAGTCGAAGACATTAAAGGCCACAGAATCAGGCAAAACTCTTGAAATTATATTTTTTTGTTGAAAACTGACATATTCAAATTCATGTATCTGCAAAAGGCTGTGAGCCTTTGGTGTTAGAAATAATGAGAATGAAATAATTGAGATGAGTCATGAAGTCAGAGTACTTTGTCGAGTTTGAAGAGCAGCAGTGGTGAAGAGCAGTGGCGAGTTCTGGCCAAAGCTAATTCAAAATATTTCATGATTGCCTTACAGTGCCTTGACTAATATTATAATTAAATTCTAAAACTGTTGTTTTTTTAATAAAGATTCCATGAGAAGGCCAGTGATAGATGTGTTTGCACTTTGTACAAAACAGGATAAAAACTTCACATTGAACTGCAACTGCCTGAAGTGAAGTCCCAAGGAAGAAGGTCTGCACAAGTCTGTGCAGTCAAGTATAGTAGTTCTTTATAATCTGCCTCCTGGGGAGCATGGCTCACAGCTTGGAGAATAAATGCCTCCTTCTTTAACACTACATTTCTTGTTTCATGTCCCATGTGAATAATATTTATTCTAAATGAATTATACAATCAGTTGGTTCTAATAAAAAACTTGTTTGTCTCTATTTTATTATCTTCTGCTACTCTTTAATCTAAAAAGCATTGTTATTAAAACCAAGTACTTGTATTAAAAAAGGAGCTCTGTGAAAGAACCTGTTTTTACATGGTATAGCAGGAATTTGAACTTGCTATTATTTCCAATGCAGCATCTTTCCTGGAGACCAACCATGTACATCAATCCAAGAATTTTTATGCTTGAGGCATTTTTTCTACTATTGACATTTGTAGTAAGCTGTTATTTCAGCTCTTTAGTCCTTGGTACTGCTCTGGATATTGGTGGAATATTCCTATATATATATCGAAAGCACTAGGCAGTTGAAAGCTTTTAGGGCTAAGATTCACAAAACAGCTTATTTATTATTAATAGACTTAGGACACTTAAAAAATGCTAATAGTCTGCCCTTGGGCATCCTTATGATATTCACTTGTAAATTACACATATTTTTATGCTCTTACTTACTTATCTTTCCTACCAAAACACTACTTAGCATAACAATCTCTCTTGCATATGTTTTACAAAACTCCAGTCTTTTCCATGATGCTGCACAGTCTACCTGAAAAACTACTAATCTAAATATAATGACAAAATTAATTTGATTCTTATTGTTTTAAGAGTAGTTTATTTTTTCATGTTTTAGTGGATTATGTAATCTAACATTATTTAGCTTTTTTATTCAAGCATATATTTTAAATTAATTTATATGTTTGAGGTGTATTAAAAAAACCCCAAAATGGTGACATTATATGGTATATTTCCTATTTTGACATTAAACACTTGAATCCTTTACATCTAAAAAAAGACTTTGCTTGCTTGCTCCAAGAGCTCGCTCCATGACTCAGTTTATTTTATCTTTTAGATGTACAAATATTGATTATGCTGCCATCTTTTTACTTCCACATTAATATTCAGACACAGAATGAACAACCTTCCAAAGTGCAGTCTGAGTTGATCCATATAATTTACTTTAGCTGAGCTCTCTTTTTTTTGGTAAGAAAACTATATGTAGTCCCATATGTGTTTAATGCAATCAGACACTTTTTGAAACATTGTTCTACCTAATACTGTAGGAGGACTGCCATAATTCAAAATCTGAGTAAGAGGTTTAGATATTCCTTCGTCTTGTTTGCAAAAGATAAAACACTGGTTAAAAACCTAGGCTTGTTGAATTTAATTTTTTTTTGTTTTTAAAGATTATACACAAATAGAGTATCACAGTCTCAGTGCCAATTATTGGTGAGAAGATGACAAGCAATTTTTTGTGTTAATGAATAAAGTTTTAAGCAGTTTTCTTGTCATATTTATGTCTCATAAATATAATATTCCTGATTTCATGTTCCTTTCACTGCCCACTCAACAAGGGGTGTATCTCCTTGTTGAATTGAATTGACAGAGTTAAGATAAAACTGGATTTGTGCTGTGGGTTTATGCTGTGGATTTGTGCTGTGGATCTGTAGTACGTGTTGAAAGAATTTTAGAGGTTTCTTTAAGAGATCTTGCTCTGCCACTTTGCTTCATGAAAGTGGTGCCTCTAATCTTTAACTAAGCTGTGTAAATGTTTGTGCTTGTGTCCCTGCTTTTGCATATATGCAGGTTGTCCAGACTTTTGAACCACTTGCTATGGTCATGATACTTGAAAGTTGGTTTTTCAGTACTCTAATCTATACTTTTGAGATAGGCCACTCATATGGTTGCTTTTAGTATGAAATTTAAAATAACTGTGCATGTGTGTATATTTATGAATACAAAATGAAAGGCTAAGAGGCATACAAATATTTCTCTGGGTTCATGTGGTATGTTGGTGTGTTCTATAGATTTGTGATCAACTTTGTCGTTCTTTGTGCAGAAAGTCACATAGTCTTCTGTGCGCATTTTGTAGTATCAAACCATATTCAAAATTTGTCACTTGGTGATGTCATAAGATGTGGGGTACATGCAGTAATTAAGATTGCTTGAACTGTTTGAGTTTTCAGTGTGTTAGTGCTAAATTTACTGTAAATTGATTTATAAACATATTTATAAGAGTAAAACACAGAAATAAGCACACTAAATACTTAGACTGTTTGGATAATGCTAATACAAATTACATGTTTATCTAACAGAGGAAATTGTTTTCCAAATGTTGTCCTTGACACTGGTTTTTTTTTCAAAATCCCTGGACTACTGTTCATTAATTTGTGCTAAAAATGTACTGAGCTGTATATGAACCATTAGAAAAGTGAAAATGCATTCTACAGGTAGTGTGATAACTCAATATTTCCTCAAATGATATTTTGTGATCAGTTTCATCAGAGGAAAAAGGAAGAATAATAAGAATTTAAAGATCAGCAGATTTCAGCCAATTAATCTTTAATGTTAATATTACCACTGTATTGAAAGGTTGTCACCAAGTAGAAACTTGCAATGTATTGCCACATTTCTAGGTTGTCAAGGTTTTGTTACTGTTCCATTGATCTAATAGGAGATGATGTTACTCACTTCAGATTTAATAGGATTATTTTTGTTAGAAATGGTTTTTTGTTTATTTGTCACCATTGATAATAGATGTTTATATGGGTGTGATGCATATATTTAAATGGACTCTAACACTTCAGTAGATAGAGTGTCAGTAGCTGATTATTATTTAAATTGAAATTAGATTATTAACCATTATTGAAGATAATTTCTAAATAATACAATATTTATAGCTTTTTTTGATTTTTAAAATTAGAACAGAACTATCTTCCAAAAGAAACAGTGATTCTAATTTTATGGACAGCCTATTGCTTTGTAGTTAGACATTGGAAATAGCACAGCTCATTATTTCAGCATCTGAGTGACTTAGACACACGCTTGCATTTCTGTTTGTTGGTAAACACAGGCTTGATGCTTCTATTATGGCCCAGCACAAATCTTTTTTAGGTAAAAAATAATGGCCAAATTTTTATCTGTGAGAAATTGATGATCCTGAGATTATCTCACTTGGAGCATGGTGGTAATAACACCAGGTTTTTGAATTCAAACCCTTCATGGGTCATTCACTTAAGAGTTGGACCTTGTGGGTCTTTTCCACCACAGTGTATTCTGTATCTGGAAATATTTATGTTTTGTTAAACTTCACCAAGTTAGATAAGTTTCCCTCTTCGAAACAAAACAAAAAAGTGTTCTCAAAAAGACTTTATATATTTGGGCAACCAAATAGCTATTTACATTTTCTTATTGCTTGTCTCCTTACACTCAAAGTTTGCATTCTTAACTGAATGAAGTCTCTTGCAGAAAAAAAATTGCAGTAAGAAGAGATAGAGTGACCATTCTGTGCATGAAGCATAAGGCAGTTGGTGGTGGTCTTTGTACTAATCACTAGGGTAAAGTTCCTGTCCATTTTCTTCCTGTAGTAGCTGCTTCATAAAATAGCTTGGTGTTAATTTGCATTAAAAAAAAATTCCTTCCCGCAGTAGATGGAATCTGAAGAAATCACCCCTAATTGTTACAATCTATGCCTTCTTTGTGCACAGCTTTTTCTGGAAATACCAACAAAACTAAGTAATGAAAGTTCTGAAATCTTAGCACTTTTTAAATTGAAGGGACATAAGAGTCTTAATACAACCCTACATTGATAAGTTTGTTTCTTATTTTTCAGATGCAGATATGTGCCTTTGTATGTGCTGAATGTGCCCTTTATTGTATTGAGGCATAGGAAATACACATCATAGCTCAGTCACTTCTGTAGACCTGCCAAGAATGGAATGTGTTTAATCAGCCTTGGAGGGTGAATAATCCTAGATCCTAGCTAGAAGTGTGGCGTTCAGTGTTCATTCAGAAAGATGTAGAATATGCAAACAAAATGTTTAGTTAAACAAGAGTTGAGTGAGTTGCTGCTGTGCACGAGATGGTAGTAGTTTTTTACCTGAAGTATGCTCATTGCCTTTAATTTTTCACTTGGTTAATAACAAAAATATGAATCATGCACAGCACAATAGATCACTGGAAGGAAGCAGTGTGATGGTCTGCTGAGGGTGAGACTTTTGGGCTCTGGCTGTTGGCATCCTGACTGAGTTCCTTCTTCTCTAAAATCATCTTGGAAGATTGAAATGTTAGCACTAAAAGGACTGTGAAAGTGCTCAGTGCTGTAAAATGCTGTGGGGAAACCATGCTATGTTCTTGTTGGCAAATGTTCAGGCTGTTTCTTGAAGCTACAGAAATATTCATTCTTAAGCATTTGCAGTTATGTGGCTTACCCAATTTCATCTCTGTTCCAGCATTTTGAAAAAGATGTGTAACAACCGATAGAGCAGATGAAATAATGCAGATTTTATTTGGCCTTACTGACATGAATCCAGCAATACATCAGTGATCACAAGGAAGTTGCAATTTTTGATCAGATAACTTCTTAGTCACATTGAAACATTTTCTTTAGCTTTTCCCCTGCAGGATTATACTGGTAAGGATGTATTGTATCCTACATACTGTTTTCTGAGATGAAATTTTAATAATTTATCAGAAATGTATCTTGCATAGTGCCTAATATATATTTATTTCAACCTTTCAGATATGAAATGATCTAGACCAGAAATAGTTTGCTTACATGGTTATATTTTACTTAGATGTTGGAAAAGAGCTTTGAAGACAATTTGATTGCATTTGTGTTGCCAATTTGAAGAGCAGCCTTTGTTTCCTTTGGTTCTTAAAGAAAAAAAAATGGTTCTGCTTGTATAGCACCCCTTCTAAAACTCCATTTAGTAGGATCTGCTATACAGTAGGTGTTTCTAATAAACATGCAGTAGTAGAAGGGTCAGGGACTAACCAGTGAATAAAAGTCAAAATTCAAAATGAGGTGCCTTTCCTGTTCAGCAGTGGGCAGTGATAGATACTGATAATGTTTGATTAATGAGCAGCAGACTTGCACTGGGTGAAAACATCTGTAAGAAATGATTTATTATTTCAAAGGTATTGGAAGCTTACTGTATCTTGTAGATTCAACTGTGTGCCTGAATAAAATAAATGAGATGCAACATGTGAAAAATGAAAACACATTACTTGTAAAGGATATGTCACATGCAGGGTATTTTTGTTCAAGTACACTTTGTCACTTTGGGGATTTTTAATGTTGGTCTGAATACAAATCATTTAACTGCCTCATAAAATCAACCTAGTTGGAATTCTTGCATCTATCATTGAGACAGAAATGAGGGTTCGACTTAATATGCTGGAACATCCCTTAAATTTTTGCATTTGGCATCATACACAGCTGTTCCAAATGTACATGTGAACAGAATGAATTGTCCTAGCAATATAATAGGAGTGAAAAAATGTATTGATGCAGTTTTAACATTGAAATTAGGAAAATTAATTCATTTGTGGCATCATTAAAAGGCAGTGTCATTAAAATTGGTTACATTTCCTGTAAATATGTCTATGAACCAATGACTGAGTCTTTTCTCCCTAGTCAAAATGTGTTTGAAAATGAACAGTGACTTGAGAGATTTTACTTTTGTGTACTTGCAATTTAGTCTTGTAGTTGCTGGGTATTCTTTTAGCCTGCCTTTGGGTTATAAAGTGACTTTATCCTGTGCTGTGTCCGTGGCTGCCGATCTGGTGTCAGGTCCCTCGGTTCTATTCAGAGCTGCCATGGAGCTGGGAGCATGGAGAGCTAATGATGCTGCAGACTCACCTCCATCAAACTGCACTGTCTGTTCAGACAAGCTGTAGTGCCCTGACTCCAGGATTAAAAAAAAAAAAGCCTTTTCTCTAGTTTTGGAAATAGGAAGGGTGGGACAGTGGAAATGTAGGCTGCTCTCCAATTTTATCCTCTTACACTGGGTCACTGACTGTGGAACACCTCTCTGTAGTGGGTAATGTTTGGAAATTCTGATATATGCTTTTCCATAAATCTACTCCTATTATGTGCATCTACCTTATCTACTTTCTTACTTTTCTGTTCTAATTCATTAGACAGCTAAAATATTTTTCTTCTTGGGATTCATCACTGATTATTTATATGTGTCTAAATGCCAGTCAAAAAAAATCATGTTTCTATGTTGTTTAAGAAAAGTATAACCTGATAAAGGTGTGGCTTTTATTTTTTTCTTAATTTTTTTTATTCTATATAATTTATTTATCATAAAATTGGATTATACACTGCAATGTCCCTTGAACCTAAATTCATGACGATTTGTTTGTGTAATTTAGTACTGAATGGCAAAAACATATCCAGTTACTTAGAGTCAAAATTGTTTATCAGAAGTTTTTTTTCAAGATCTTTTTTTAGTAGATTTTATTCATAGCATTTGATCTGTTCTTCATCTTGTTTTGATCTTACAGGGTCCGATATAGTGGGAGTTAAAGAGTAGAGAAAAGCATCTATATCTTCAAATCTTTTTCATATTATGTCTGAAATAGAAAGAAAAGGAAATTAATCTTGTCCTCGGACTGTGCCTCCAGCCAGTTCTTTTGAGTCCTCAAGTAATGTTATAGCTTTGAGTTAGAAGGTTCTCTTGTTCATGGAGAGGTTGGCTCATCCTCTCATCAGGCCCTAGGAGTTACTTTTCTAAGATGTAGTAGACAGTTAAAGCTATTATGAAAGTGGAGGACATCAGGTTTTACTGTCACTGGATTTCATAAGACAGAGCTCCAGCAGTGACAGTTCCCTCTCTTTAATGTGGAAGCCACAAATTGACTACATTAAAGGAGTGACCTTTCAACCTACAAACTGACTGGAGTTAGAGCAGCTTGCCAACTATGAGGTCTTGGTATCATCTCTGCAGCAGGTGTTGGCCTAGAGAACATATGGATCAACAGCTGGATGCTAGGTCCTCTGAGCACTCTCAGGATCCTGACCCATTTGTATTTACTGAGGAAGGGGGGGAAAAAAAACCCCAAAATCCAAACCAATCAAACCTAAAGAAGTAGATAACAAGAATTTTTAGTGATGCTACATGGACATTGCAATAATTTAGTCTAGCAGCCAAATTGTAACTTCAGAATTAAAAGCTGTCAAAAGCATTGTTAATATGATAATTTTTGCACTGAAGAATCTGGATCCAGATTCTTTGGTCAAGCAGCTAAGTCTATAAGCAGTGAAGCATGGAAGAGATCAGCTCTGCTGCAGCCCTATTTGCAGACTTCTTTTGTAAAACGTATGCAGAAAGCTGAGCATATTTTCCCCTTCCCTTCTTGTCCACCAGTTTCACAAGAAAATCATAATACACCTATAGTTAATACATCTTCTAATGTCCTTTCTTGCTGTTCTGTTTAGTAATTACTTGCAGCTTCTGAATTAAGCTAGCTCACTGTGTTGCAGATGACCTCTAAAATGCCACTGATTTAAGGTTATGGTTAAGAATGGAACTGTTTAATGCACTCTGAATTTTAAATGCATCATGTTTTATATTAAAAAATCTTTTTTTAAAAATATCTTTGTAAAAAACGTACAGTGAAATCTGTGCAAACTTTTGATCTGTATTATTACACAATATTTACAGCAAGTTTAATGCCTGGCCCTTTGTATATATGTGGAAATAGAAAATGGAAAAGGAAAACCTTATTGTGGCTTTTCATTGCAGTTCTGAGCAGGAACCACCCAAAATACACTATCACTGCTCTCAGGAGTGCCAGAACTGTGCTACTACTACTACTTCTTGGCATATCACCTTTTCTAAGCACTAAATACAACTATTTGATCACCCTCATTTTGTGGCAGAGACCTTCTCTTAAAGGCACAAGAACTTTAACATTGTGGAATAGGCAAGCAAACAGCAAGACAACTCAAAGTTGAAAAGACAAGTTCATTCTACAGTTGTAAGTCTGGAAATTCAGTCTTTGTTGTTAAGACTCTGCAGACACCAAAATTTGTGCCAAGGTGACTTCTGGTTAGGAGGCTTAGAAGATGAAGCAGGAGAACAGGAAAAGATAAGCCTGGTTTAAGCAAATTTATTCTTTCTTGATATAACTAACAGACCAAAGGAACGCGTAATATCCTCTCTCTTCAGTTTTTCAGAATTCAATTAGAAAAAAAAAAATGGATTACCTTCCTTCCTTTATGTGTTCACCTATGAAAAGGTGAACACAGTTGGAAAAGGACTCTATCAAGGGTTGGTCCAGCTGCTGTTTCTATTACATAAGTGCACAAGGGGAAGGAACAGTGTCATATGTAGGTAAGGGTTTGAATCCATGATTTAAGTTCCATGTGTTTTGCACAGAACAAGCCCAGCTCACTAGTTAAGGCAGATTTCCTGGGACATACTCAAAATCCATTGGACAATCTGTGGCTGAACATATTGGAGCTATTTCTCATATCTTAGCTGAAGAATAGTAGGGCCTCGTGTAACAAGTACAGTGTCTACAAAGGAAAAATTTTATACAAGGACAAAAAAGTATTCTTAAAATTTGAGATGATTTTTCTCTAGTAAAAAAAAGTTCATAAACTGATTCATGTATCTAAAAATGTGTTACTAGGATTTGTTTAATGGTACTTCTTGAAGCTTCTGCCACTGTAGAATCTATAGGTATATTTTATTGGCATTTTTAAATTTTAAAACAGATTCAGGACTTAGTGCTTCAAATGTGCATGGAAATGAGTTACTAAATGCACGGATCCCTCCTTAAGTCAGGAGTTATTCAAAAGTAAGTAGTATTCACAGATGTTGAAATACATTTTGCAGTCATCTTAGTGGCTGTATTACATCCCAGGAGTATGCCAAAGTCCTGTACTTAAGCCACTGTTATTTTAAAAAGACGCTGATTTGGGGTCCTTCAGCTGTCATTGTTTCCCAGCACAGTGAAACTTCAATAATAAACTACCACGTGCAAGAATTATAAACTAATGCTGCAAGATGAAGTTCATTATGCCATTGTGTGCTTTTAAAATCCTGTGCTATTTTTGCTCATGTTCTTCAGCTGGGATGGAAGTGCATCTATAACAGTATGACTAATTATCTTTACATGCATTTATCACTAAATAAACTTCACACAAGACAGTAAGATTGTTTACTTAAGCAGTATAATACTGGGAATGGAAGATAGCTCTAGAACATAGGATTACGTTGCCAGAATGGCACTATTTATTAAGCTATGATAACGCTAATGTTCCTTTTTGATGTATAGCATGTGTGACTTCAGCTGAACTTGTAGAGAGCCTTAAGGATGTTTCATTGAACATTTAGTATGGCAGCAAGCCAGAATACATTTAGCCTAAACCCAGATGACAGGTTGGTAATGAGGTAGTGATTGATGACCACTGCTTCCATATGAAAACCTGCTTGATATGCTGGGGGGGAAATGCACTGCTAGCTCTTTTTATTTCATTCCCTCTGTATTAGTTATTCTTACTGTAGAGAAGTAGCATTGGCTGCTGGTTATTCAGTCCTGGTTTCAGTTTTGGATGTGAATTGAGTACTCAGCTGAGATTGTAGAAGCACAGCCCGATGACTACATTTATATGTATTTCAAATCCTAATTTCAATGGATTTTTATTGTCAAAAATAACTGCAATTATATCACTTATGAAGCAGCCCATAATATTATTACCTGCTTGTGTAATTTTACAAGTCTTTATGATTCACTTTCTATACCATCTTAATGACATTGCTTTCCCTCCTAATATAAAAAGAGAAACTTGGCCCAAAGGTTGTAACACGTGGGTCAGGCAAACAAGCCTAAACAAGACTGCTGATTATTTTGCCAAGTCCTTCTTTTTGAATGCTTCTGTGTAAAGACACCACACTCATTTAGTTTAGGGGCAAACTGTGGTTCTGTGCACTAAGAAGGTTATTTAAGTCAGGTCCTCCAGCCAGATTCCAGCCTGATGTTTGGATTAGCAGTAAGAGTTTAGAATAGGCAGCAGAGGCCTGTAGGGGTTATATCCATAGCTGTACCCAGTCAGACAGAGTGGGTATTAGATGTCCCCAAAGCTGGAGGATAACTAATGGGATCACATTAAGGCCTGGTTAGAAATCACCCAGGGATGCAGCAAAGGGCACTAGGGCAGCATAAATATCTAATGTCAAAAGAGACTCATTATTAGTGTTTTCCCAGGCAGAAGTGACTTTTGGTCAGGAAGGGGTTAGGAAGCTTGTCACCCTAACCAGAGTGACATTGTGCTTCCTCAGAGCAAAAATAGGAGCAACAAAAATTTGCATCAGTGGTAGAATCAAAAGCCAGAATAAGGAGGTCAGGAAGCAGGGCTAGGGCAGTTTCCTTTCTTCTCCTGCTACTTCCCGAGATGTAATGGAGGTTTTTGTGCCCTCTGGGGGTGAAGTTGACTGACTTTTCAGTAAGAAAATGAATATTAGAATGGCAGATTTGTGGGGCGAACATACATTGGACCAAATGAGGGAATGGGTCCAGGTGCGTGCATAGTAAGAGCTAAAGTAATCAGTAATGCCTCCTGGTGAAAGAGAGGGTTCTTGTGGAATTGCAATAGTCTGTAGACACAAAGGAAAGGGATAGTCAGTCCTGTTGTCAGGTGCCAGGAGAAGGGCTGGATTCAGATATGCAGAGCAGAATTTCATCTCTGTAGGTGCAAATGGAAAAGGATTATGGCAGAAGTCATCGTCTGGTATATCTAGGTCATTTAACTTCCACAAAATTAACATTGTTTTTCTTACTACGCCATACCCCTCTGATGTTTTCATTCTTCTTGTGGCTTTTGCTTTTACACTCGCAATCTTTTTTTGCAAGCTTCTATTTATTGCATAGTAAGCTCTTTGAGGAGCACTGGTCTTCTTTTTCTGTTTGGAAGGTACCCACATCCCACATATTCAGTACCAGAAATTAATACCTTTTAACTTAGATATGTAATTCATTTGAACTTTCCATTCATTTGGCACTTCCATTCCATGAATTCCTGTGTGTAGCTGTAGCATTCCCAGGCAGGCATCCTGTGAGCTGTAGAATTTGTCAATTCAAGTCCAGGTTAAAAAACTGCTTTCTTTTGAATGTTTTGAGTGAGTTTGTCAAATGTTCACACCTATAAACTGTCCCTAATTGAGACAACCACATTTTGTTGTTCACTGACCAGTGACAAGTTGGAGCAGGTCCATTGATTTTTGCCCTCTTCCTCGAAAGACCTTAGTTTTAACAAGTAGTGGCAAGTGAGGACACAGTCTTTTGGTGGAGATTAATGGCCATATGGTGTTGTTGCTTATACACTGGAAAGCTTAGTTATTTACTGTAAAATCTGACTCAAAATTCTATACGCAAATCAGAAACTCCTACTTGGTTTGTTTCCATAACAACACACAAAACAACATCAATCACTTATAGTAGAGCTCCACACTCCATAATTAGGGATGCAGTTTTAAGAAGTGTGGGAGGAGTTCTGTAAAGTGTTTTTATGTTAAAAACAACATTAAGCCTTGTTCTCACAAAAGCTTATGCACAAACTTCACTTAACAGAATGTAATTAATTCCATTGGCATTTATGGCTGTGTCTCCACAGCTCTGATGCAGTGTCTGGAGTGACTACGCACGCCTTGCTCTGCCGTGTCTCAATGACTGAAGTATGAGCAAGGTTTCCTTGAAGGCAAACTTGCCTTCTGTATAGGGGGAAAATGTGGGGTTTACTCCAACAGGCACTGTCACATTTTACCCTACCAGGCATGGATTTCAGTATGAGAGTAAATGCTTGCACTACGACAACCTGCAGAATTCCCTGCGTAATATTGGGGAAAAGTGATATCAAGAAAAAACTGCTTAAAGTACTTTATGTAGAAAAAAAAATTGGTGTGTATCTTTTTAATATAGAATTTAAGCCAATGGGCCATTACCATATATGGTATTTTTCACTATTATCAGGAGTATTCATACCTGATATGCTGGAGAGCACTCTTCATGCTATCTTCACTGTCACAGTCAAGGACAGATACTGCCTTAGAAAGCTGTTACAACATCATAACACCTTCAGCGAGGCAGTCCCACAGCCCCACTAATACCTTTCAGTAATCTACAGATTAGAAAAGTGTGAAACAATCAAGTACAAAGTGTTAGTTCTCCATTCTACTTTCTACTTGGCTAGAAAATGGGGAGCTGTATTTGGATTTGGGTGCATTTGGATTTTTTTTTGTGTGTTTGTTAGTGTTTGGGGATTTTTTTTTGTTGTTGTTGTTTTTGTTTTGTTTTTTGTTTTTTTAACAATACATTTTCTGTATTTTAAAGAACTAACAAAACATGCTTTAAACTCTCCTGGCATTTTTGAGGTAATAACTAAGTTGTAAGAAAACATTTTCTCTAAAGCATCTTGTAGCTGACAAATCCCTGGGCCCTTAGGCAAGCTGTGTTTGTGTCTTGTTGCTTTCAGCTGCTCCAGAGACAACATGTGGTGTATGCCTGGGAAAGAAAGACCAAAGGGGAAAACCCTGAACAAAATGAGGGACAGGGACAGTTAAAAAAATAGTAGATAAATGGGAGAGAAGACAATAGTAGAGAAACAGGAGACAAGAATTTCTGTAATGAAAGAACTGAAAAAAAAAGAAGAAAAAGAAAGAAAAAGTAGATAGAATACATAAACTGGGGAAAAAAGACAAATTGGGGAAATAAAAGTGGAAAGGCGTGAGATTATTTATAAAGACTATAAAATTGGGAAGGATTAAAATAAAACAGAAGCTGATGTAGTTTTGGCCACATTTTCAATAGTTTTCTTCCTTTGATAACCTAGATGTCAGCTTTCTCTTTAAAGAAAAAGAACAGCTGAATGGAATACATGTTTTACTGAGTTTTGATCTTTTCTGTCCTTCCTAAAATATTAATTGTCATGTATACCAAAAAGTAAGATATAAAAGTTTTAAAAAAATTACATGAAAACCTCTCCTGACTGGTCATCTAATTAAAATATGGGGAAATGTGTATATTCTGAGGACTTTTACACCAGTTTTGATTATGTTTCTTATTCATCTCAAAGAATAAGCATATTGTTATGTCAGTGAATATATTATGGGATTTTTAAAAAAAAAAACCCACATAATTAAATCTAGCTAAGGTTGCTAGGTGACAGGTAAGAGAAGCTATATAATTAGACATGTCCAAAAAAAGTCAAACAGTGGAAAGTAGTAATCCTAAAGGAAGGTTGCCATTGTCTGTGCTGACACCAAATGACCATCTCATTCAAATGTGCACTTCATTAAAGAGTCACCTCCTGCTTGGCTTCTGCAGCTGAGCTCTTACTACTCTGTGTGGAGTCGGTGGAAACAGGGAGACTTTTAATTAAGTGTGAATTTTGATTTGCTCTCTGAATATCCCTTTGATAGCATATTATTCCTTGTTTTTTTATTATTAGCAATGACATGTTTTTCCCAAAGACAAAGGTAGTAGCTGCCCACTGATATGTGGGAGTCTTTTTATCTGTGTCAAATCTGTACAGGCAAAATAGCTATGATGTGACACAGTCTGTAAATGTAATTCATCTCCTTAAAGCAAGGAAGGGAAAATAGTTGCAAAAATAAACATTTTACAATAATAGATGTTGGGGGCTTGATTTCTGTCTCCAGTAATTGGGGAGCTCTCCCAGTCCACAAGGCCTTTCTAAGACTAAAGACAGTGGCCATTCAGGGACATTGCTCCCTTCTCTCAGCACCTTGGATGATTCCTGTGTGGGATGGTCCAGGTTCCTCCAGTGCTCCAGTTGCAAGCAGGATGTGTTCAGACAGTGCTTGCACTAGCATGGTTGGAGGCAGGAGTAATCTGCATGCTTCCCACACCATAAAAGTTCTAGCTTGAAGATCTACTCTTCAAGCCTTTTAAAATCCTGTGCTGTGAATTGCCCAAGACCCATCACAACCTTGCTTCTATTGCGTGGTCCTCAGCAAATCACTTAAATTTCTTTGCACATCTGTAAAATGCAGGATAAATGTTGATCTCTTATCTGGGTCCTGGATATTTTGAGGATTGACTGTTTGTGTAGCACCTTGCAAATAGAAAGTGCTACAAACAGTGCTATTTGTTACTCTTGGTATCAAAATAACTCATGCAGCCAAGCATAGAGTATGGCTTGCTGTCTGCCTACCTGATTTGCATTTTTACGTGCAGTGAAAATAGGAAGGCATCGCTATAATATCAATACCTACATTTTAGAAATTTTATGGCTCTGCTGTATGGTCAGAAATTCAGCATCACATCTGCTATACATTTAATTACAAGTCTTCATAAATTTTAAATATTATGTTTTCTTCCTTTTTTCTTCTATATCACAACAGCATTCCATTTATGGCATCTTTCTCATGGCTTCATTTGCTGAATGTGTAGTTCTGTTAATTTCTTCCCAGATGTTTAGTTGGATGTGTGATTTACCCTTTATTAGTAAATGTTCCCCCATTCTGTAAAATTTATGCAATTAGGAATTTTGGTTTCAGCTCAGTGTTTTAACTATCTGTATAAATGATTGAAAGAATAAATAACTAAAGAGTGAAGTGTCCTCCCCTATGGTTCCTCAATAATAATATCTTTTTATTTGGCAAAGACTGCATTTAGAAACTGTTTCACTTGTTCTCTCTTCAACAGTTTTTTTATTCAAATATTCTGAAATGTAGCTTAATTAATTATTTTTTTTCCTGAGCTACCAGTCTCTGAAATGGCTTTTTTCATTTAAGTTGGTGATAAAGATGAGCATGGGGGAAAAAAAAAAAAAAAAAAAAAAAAAAAAAAAAAAGTTGTCTAATATATAAATGTGTATCTACTCAGCATTTCAGCATTTGATTTCAGGCTCTAGAGTTAACTATAATCATAATCCCTCCCTCCAAAAATTGGAGAGCATGAGGTTTTGGAAGGCTGTGTACTTAAAGGTATGGAGCTGTATCTGTGCCTATGCTTGGTGACACGATTGTCAGTGCAGGGTTAATGAAATTTCATCCCATGTGCTGTACCTTCAACATGCAGATTTGATTTTGCATTTGAATGCATAAGTGAATACTTGTTTTCTATTTATATGTATACTATAATCAGAAATAAAGAATGCAGAATCAGAGGTAGACTTTGTTTTAGCAGATGATTCTGTTTATCTGAGTCCCTCTCTTCTCACACAACTGTTGTTGTTGCTATGTTTAATTAAAGTCATTCTATGTCTAATTTTATATGTAAAGCAAAACTAATTTATAATTTAAAATACTTGTGTAAAAGGCTTGGTTCCATATAGCTGATTTTTTATGCTGTATTTCTGAAAGGTAATTTTATCAGTAGGGCAGTAAATGTACAAATCAAGTTTTTCCATCTATGTGGTGGAATTTTTGCATGGACTTTAATGAAGCTCCAGCATTGATCAGTATCAGTTGTAGCCTGTTATAAAATGACATAAGAGATAGAATTACAGTTGGTACATGTTGCAAACATCCACAACTGTAGATAGTGATGTTTGAGGAGCTGTTCTTAAAGGCTAACAACTGAAATAATCTGTGAGGGGAGGAAAATTGTATTCAGTATTTGATTTAAAGTTGTTGTTCTTATCCTACACTCTGATTTTACAAGGTTATTGAGTAATTCTGTTAGAATAAGGCAAGCCTGATTCCATCATTTACTCAGAAAGGGACTGTGAGTAACAAGATGTGCTTTCTGCAAAAAAAGTGTGCGTAGTACTAATTAGAAGGATGGAAGGTGGTTTGGAGAGAAGACATTTCAGAAATTAGCTCTTGACCCTTAGGTGAGTTCTGTGTTTTCTGGTTTTCCATGTCTGAGCTTTGTTTCTTTGTAGTGTGGGTGGAGGAAGGAGTCTGATTCCTGGTACACTGCCACTGGCTCGGAGAGCTCTGTAACTGATAGAAATACACAAACTGTTGAATTTCTCTGTTCTATGAGTGTCTGGTACTTGTGCCCTGATAGGGAATACTTTTCTTTTACCTAACTGTAGTAGTGGATTTTTTAAATCCCAGATGCAAACCTCAGAAATGTTTCCGTGGCTTAGGACCTCAAGCAGGGCATATTTCATGGAATCGTAAAATAATTGGAAGGGACCTTTGGCGATGGTCTAGTAGCCCCCTGGCTCAAAGCAGGGTCAGCTGGAGCAGGTTGCCTAGGACCATATCCAGTTTTGAACATCTCTGAATACATAAGAATGCTTGCTCTGAGAGTCTCCTGGCGCTCCTGAGGTTCTTTTCCTCCACATCAGTAATGTACAGACATACGGATCATTTGGCAGACAAGGGATGGGTCCCGAAGGTACTTAGGCCCAAATCAATCAGAGTATTTAGGTGCACACCTAGAAAGGGGTTTGTTTGAAGTACTTGTACTCAGTTTGGTCTGTATCACCTGTAACTGTGTTACAGTTAATGTCATATTTCTGCAGGGAAACCTTTTTCAAACCTTGATTTTATTGTGAGTGCTTTCACAAACCTATCTGATTTTCGCTACCCAACTCGCTTACAGACCCTTGCTAGGATTTTCTTCTGGCACTTGGATAGTCACAGAAGACTTCCAATTATGTTTCTAGATGGGTTTCTGTGTTCAAAAATTTTTGCACTAATGTGAAAGTAAGCAGGTTTATTATCTTTTGATCTTCTGCATGTTTTCATTTCAACTCTAAACAACATTATTATCTGCAGTTTTCTTTTATAATTGCATATAATTATGTAATTATATAATTTTTTTTTTTTTACTACTGCCAGAGGCTTTTAAAAGAAGTTTGGTGCTTTTTAAAAAATTCAGTTTTACTATTGTAATATTACACTGATGAGTTGTTTCTCCTTTGTGTTTTGCATGGACAATATTTCTGGTAAGGCAGATGTAGATAGAATGTAGCAATTTTTTAGTGTAAAGAAATTGGACATAATATCTGCTTTCCCTATGTATTGATTAGCCCAGGAAAGTTCGATAGCTAATTGAGGGTTTCCAAACTGTCAAAATATTCAGTGACAAGTTGATGTTGACATAATTGAAGTTGAATGTATTAATTTTGTCTTAGTGATCTAGAAATCAATGCATTTTAATACTGATGTTGTTCTGGGCTGGATCCAAAGCACAGTGAAGTGCCTAATGCTGTGAACAACAACTTTTTTCTTTAATTGTTCTTCTCTCAGCCATTTCAGATAGTGGCAAGCATATCAAGTAGGTAATTCTAATTATGGACAGAGGGGAAAAGGTTTCTTTATAGTGTGCAGAGATTAATTTATGTAAAAAATAATGGAATATTTAAAATTAGCTTAGTCTGTGCTTATATGTTGGTATTATAGCATATCCTCAGAGCCTTTGATAGTTTTGAGCAAAAGTTACCTTTTAGCTCAAAACACAACAGCAAATCCATATAATTCCATAGATTCCCAAATAGTCTTTGTTTAAATGAGCCTGTTTTTGTGATTCTCACAGAAACCTATTTTCAGTTTTCCTCTGATGGATTAATAGAAAAGCTGCGTTTACTAGAACTGCCAAATTCTACATTTGACAAGAAATTAAATCTGTTTTAAAAAGAAAGAATACCACAAGCTGCATCTTAGATTTATGCTAGTGCCATTGGATTTAGGCACTTGAAAACAGATTCAAGAGCAGATTTTTATATACAAGAGAAACCTATATGCAGATACAAAGTGCTGTTTAGGATTCATAGAAGAACAAAATGCATTCTCCATCTCTGACATAATTTGTCTTGAGGTTTATGAAATAATTTTTCATCAGATTATAATATTTAAAGTAATTAAAGATACAATTTGCTATTTAATAAACAATGTGTTTTGTAACTTCATTAAAGATGCTGCCTTTCTTAATTGTAATGGTCCAAAAGGTTGTCAGTGAACTGTACATTAACTGCAGAGATAATAATGATTTTATATGCTAATAATTTTTAAATTAATAACTCATAGATTTTCAGCCACACGGGGAAAATAATTTACATTCCTAAAGCTTACTTTGGTATTAACCACTTTACTTGGGGAGAGTGGATATCCTTGTATAAAATGTTCATTTGTTTTACATTAGCACTAATGCGAGCATGTAGGACCCACTGGTGTGAAAGGATTAAAAGCAGCAGCATTAGACAAGCATGAACATTTCAGAGATAAATCCTTGTTAGAGGGACCTATTGGGACTGTGTAACTTGATTTTCTATTTATTGATCTTGTTTTTGTTACCATTTGAAACTGTTCAGAAAGAATCTTCCTATTGTAGAACTGCAAATACAAAAATGTGCATCAAGCAGACATTAAGGATTATGCTCACTCCCAGGTAGATCTGTGTGCCTTGGCTGACTTTATCATGGGTTGGATGCCTTTTTAGAGGAAACATGTGCTGCCTTGGCAGTATTTGCACCATCACTGCAGGTAATTTGAGAAATCTCATTTTAAATTTCTGACATCTGTCACAGACATGTCTTCATGGGCTGAAAAGGGACATACAGTCCTACCTCACTGATGCTTTATCACTAAATTTTTTTTGCTTAAAATAAGTATGAATTTCCCATTTTGAATGTTTTACTTCCCCACCAAGAGAAAAAAGTTTAAGAGGAGGGGGAAGCTTCTATGCATGCCTGTGCAGGTATCTGCACCTACCAGCCAAGTACCTGACCCTCCATCTTCAGTGACCATGTTTCACTTCATATTCCTGGCTGCTGGTCATCAAGGAGGCATTTGGAGGTGGGCACCAGCATTTCTCTGTCTGTTTTCTAGACAGTAGCCTTACAGCATCTGAGGTTCAACTACATTGTATTTTTGACTTGAAGTCTCAGATTTAGTGCCCTGTCATAAGTATGGGAAATGTCCAAGGAAAGCGCAAGGACTTGATGAAAATGGTATAATTAGTTAATAAAGACACTCTCTTTGAATAAAATTTTATATGAAATGCTGTTCTTGAGAAAGGAATTTAGATTTAGTTGATAGATTAAAAAAAAAACTTTAGACAATTCAGGAGTTCTTTCTGTCATTTACCCCTACTCAGACCAGGATTTGGTCAAAGCATGGACTTGCTTAGCTATTTCCAGTATGGAAAAGTATGAAGGGGTATACAGCTATGCAGTAGCTGCAGTGTTTCTGAGCTGATCTACCTGTGTAGGAGAGTATCAGTTTAACAGGATATTTATATGAAACTCCTTGCTACAGCTGCTTTTAAAAGAAAAGGCAGATAAATATGTGCTTAATGATAAGGACATTTATGTGTGGGGGGTAAATGACCTGAGTGAGAATGCTCATTGACCCTCCAGCATGTTACAAGAGTGTCATATTTGTTGCAGGGTGTTCTGTACCTGACAGTATGTGACAATCTGAGAAGATAAAGCCTCTGATGACACATACTTATTATTCACCTGCAATTATAAAACTCTGTGTGCTTTTTTTCATAATTCATAGTGAACACTGGAGCATAATCATGTTGAAAGTGTCTCTTCAGTATGTTGCTTTAAAGAAATGAGTAAGAAAATCTTCTCAAATGTTTTGATAGATGATTCATGGCACTGGAGCTGCTGATGAGGAGCCAATATAGCCAAGTCTATAAATATGCAGTTACGAGAACTCTGGAAACATGAATTCTGGTAGTGTGACAGATTCAAAAAGCACTTTTTCTACTGGAATAGGTTTCTAAAGTTGCTCTCTTCCTGTTCTACATTCAGATGCCGTTGTCTAATTAGGCTAATTGGCTGGCAAATTTGCCAGCTTTTAAATAAAATTAGTTTGGAGGTGAGAGAACAAATACCATCAGAAATGTGATTTATTCTTTCTTTTCATAATAGTTGTTTCTTTTTAACTAAGCAGAGGTAGGCTTTGTTATTTCTAGGGAATTTCTGTTTAATTTACTGTATATGACACATTTCCAGAAGAAATGAATATTGGCGGCCTATTACTAAACCTTTAAGCAAAGTAATCATAATGGAGAGACTGACCTCCACCTTACCTGGCAGTAATGGATAATGCTCTAGCAAATAACAGTTACCTGATGCTATTTCAACAAATTCAGCTTGCCTTAAGTCAGTACATGTGCATTTTCCTGTGCTTCTCATTGCTTCTGAAGATCCAAAATACACTGAGGGTAATGAGAATGAATGATAGCTTAGATGTGTTCTTTCCTTGAACTGCTGGCTGTATTAAATCCACAGCTCCTGTGCAGACCTACAAATCTATAACATCCGTTTCAGGTGAATTTGGAAACGAGGGGCTGCATTCTTTTATTTTTGCTGCAGAGATTAGAATTGATCACAGCAGACACAAGGGAGCAGATTGGAGTATCACAGCTCAATGTGGTTAACTGGGATAGTGCACGGCTCCTGTACTCCTTAACTGTGCACATACAGGTTACGAATATTATTGATTGCAAGGGTCAGGGGAGGCTGCAGGGAGGTTATGTTGCATGATGCTATTTGGTAATTTTTAAGGGACAAGAGCTATGAACTCTCATAGCATCTGGGACAGGTACAGTTTAAACCTGACAAATGGAGATTTATGTTTGTGTGAGCTGGCAAAGCCCTTCAGGTAGAAATAATAAATGGAAATTTGATAGGATGGCTTTTTTTATCATAGGTCAAATATTGTGCTGTATAAAAAGGGAAAAAAGAGATTTAATAATTACCTTTTCATCAGAATGCACTGATGATAGGTTTTCAGTTGTAGATCTGTGCTGCAGGGTAATGAATAATGTTTAGAAGTCTTTTCTTGAAGCATAATTTTAAAATATATGTAGAGATGCTTTACCTGAAGTGATTAAAAAATACAGTGTAGGAGAACGATACAGTAATAATTACTGAATATATTTTATAGTATCTTTTTGCTCTTTCATGTGGTCAAAACCGGTATATAAATATGCTAAGATTTAAGATGAGACAATATAATACATTACCAAAGAACTTGGAAAAAATATTTGTTTCCTATATTGAAATTTCACAAAGAGCGCTAATTGCTCATTAGCCTTTGGAAGACCTTGCTGAATTACATTGATGACTTCTACATATGAAAATAAAAAAGAGATGAATCCTTGTAATGTTTTAAAAATAGGACTGACCAGAAAGTCCTGTATTTTGCAAATACTACTTAGCATGTGGGATTTTCTTCCTGAAGGAGTAAATTTTTACAAATATTTCATATAGATCCAGTTATACAGCATACAAAACCATGATTGTCTCAGTCTGTTGTCTCATTGTCACTATAGTGAAACAGAATGGGAGCTATGGACGTAGTGTGCAGCAGAGGGTAGTTGTGGTAGTTGTGGGTTTAAGACAACTGGCTGTAGTTAGATATTTCTATGATTCTTTACTGCTCTCCTCCATCGAATTTAGGAAACAAAATTATATAAATCTGTGTTTAGAACTGCAACAAAGATGCCACCATATTGGCTATTATATTCCTAATATATCAAGGACACACGTTGATTTTAGTATAAGTTGATGTTGTCTCAGTATACCTCATTGCAACTTCCTTGCTGTACAGTGCCTGAGGTCTGGCAAAAGTGTCATTCCAGAATATTAATGATTTAATTACTCCTCATATATTTCTACAGGATGAATTTGCTGCCTTTGCTGGCTTTTTTTCAGCTGTTGCTTTGTGATAATGTAGAGGCTTAGTATTTAGTTTTCTTCATGATGCCAACTAAGTATTCGTGGTTTTTTCTTTGTGAATGTTTATCATCAGTTTAGCTCTCATTTTATCCATTCCCTGTGTATTTATTGTAAGTAGCCTCTATTGATCCAGCTTTGCAAGATTTTTTTTCCTGTGTTTTGAAATGAAAAATCAAATGAAGAGATCTTTTCTATGATAACATTTGATTTTCCATTTATAAATTTTCATTTGCTTAGATTATTTCAATATACCAGCAGGACAGCTTATAAACAGGGCGTATTAGACAGTTAAATTATAATGAATCTGATTGGGGATAGATATTGTTTCCATTGCAAATAGCTTTGGTAGTATTTCCTGCTTTGTTTTCAGGAGTCTGTTACTCCCAGTCTCACAATCCGGTTTATTTTGCTTTCACTTCCACATATTTGGATTTTCTGTAGTGGATAAAAATCACTTTACTGTGACATACGGTTTCTGAGATGCTAGATTTTTTTGTGTCCTTCAAGTTACTGATAGGCAGTCCGTGAGGAGGTGATCTTGCTTTGGGGCTGCTCAGCACTGTTCACTGATCATGAGTAAGCACGAGGACCCGTTTCTGCTCCTCTAGAGTGGTGCTGCATGTCACTCTGGCAAATATTATCTGTCTGGTGTCTGCAGGAAACACAGCCCCCCGTCTTTCCTTTGGCAGGGTACTGCTAGGAACAAACCTGTAGAAGGAAGAGGGAAAGGAATTGACAACATTAGCATGTCAGATCTGGAATTTCAGCCTTCCTGGTTCGAGAATGCTCCTGAAAAATGACAGCTCAAGTCTGTGGTGGGAAGTGACCAAATTCCAGTCAGAACTAAAATCCAGTTTGGCTCTATTGAAAGCAGACTGGAGCAAGCTCTGCTGCTGGGTGGAATGATACATTCTTGTGGTAGAGATGGATTGGACTCAGACTGCTAAATGCATTTTTGCTAGTGACCTTTTCAAATTTGTCGCCAGTATAATAAATGTTGCCAAGATGACTTAAGAAAGGTTTGCAGCAATATTCCACTTTATTTTTTACAGCAGATGTTTCTTCAGTTACTCTGTATTACAATTTACAGAACTCTTATGTTCTACAAATCAAGATTCATAGCAAACCGTTTCAGTGCTTTAAGTCCTGCAATAAACAACACCAGGCAGAACAGAACCAGAGGGAAGGTAAGCAGACGTCTGCATTCATCCTTCTCTGTGATAAGGTTTGCTTCATAGTGATCTTTCAGCAAGTTCATTCACCAGGGCTACCAGCTAACTTCCTAATATCCTCAACTTGATTACTTCAGATAGGGGGAACATTAAGTATCAGTTTCCAGACTCAGGATAAAGGCTAGGATTAACATTGGTTTCTTAATTTAGAAATCTGTATATTGTTTGTACAACCTAGTATCACTTCTTCTAGTGTGTCCTTTAAAGAATTATGTCTAAAAAACATTTAGTGATACTGTATGCCTCAGTTCTGAGGTATGCATTTTAAAAATGTGCTTTTAGAGGATAAGGGCTCAAAATGTTGAGTTCAAAATCTTCTTCGTGCTTAAATGAATGGCAAGATACTGAGATTTTTAAATTATTACATAATTTCTCCAGACCTTTGTTTTATCATCTTGAAACACTGTATTTTTCATTAAAATACAGTATTTTAGTCATACTTGAGTGTTGCCCCATTAAAATTCAAAGCATGGGTCCCATAAGATGACCATAATAAAATTAAAAACAGCAATTAAGATTAGAGGTAGGCTGTAGAGGGTACACTAAAGCCTTGAGTAAGGCTGGACTTATTACAATAAAATCAAATGAGGGGTGGAGTTTATATCTGATGGGGCTGATGATTCACCTTTGGACACTTTGGCCAACATTAGATGTCATCCTAAACTGATCATGGGATCACTAAATGTGGGGAGGGCAGACCACAAGGCTGCAGTGTTTTGTATTCCATGCTCAGGCAGACAACACTGATTGTGTTACCATAATCCTAATTTCCATCACTCACAGGGACTGATTCTGAACTCTGCCTGTCGTTCCCATATGCACTTTCTGATGTCCAGCTCATGTGAATTTTGGCTGCTTCTAAACTGGTCTTGGACACTTGGTAGTGAAAGATAAATTGAATTACAAGAACAAATTTAGTTCTAAATAAACTGTCTGCCTCATTCCTGTTATTTTGTTGCCATTTGCAAGAGTTCAGATACTCGTCTCTGTGTCTGATTTAGCAACAAAGTAAGGTGTGAGACCTACAGGCTGCATTGCTTCCAGGTTCAACTGCTTATTCAGATGTTTTTAAAAGCCATGAACATAGCTGTTCAATTTAGAATGCCCTGCAGCAATTAGGTATGGCTCCTGCTGGTAGATGTGAAGGGTGTTTTCACATGTGCTGTACACACTGTTCATTCTGACTTGAGGGTAAGAGAAGGCTAGCCCTAGTGTAGTTCTTCTACTTTTTTTCCCTTTACTTTTTATTTTGTATGAATGAGGCCTTTAGCCATCGTTAGGGAATAACTCCTAAAAACATTGCAAGCATACCTCTTCCAAAGAAAATAAATCATTAATAAAAACTACAGAAAAGGAGCAGTTATATTGCAAAATTAATCTACCAGGCTTACAGAGAAAACAAATTTGGAGGAGCCACCTGCTGTGGAGATGAGGCAGTAATCTCAACAGCAGGAAATAAAGGGAGAGAGGGAGAACATACAAAAGCATAGACATTAAAAAAGTAATTAAAACACTTATCTCCATTGACATACATATCAAACAAAAAAACCCCAACCACCTAAAAAACATACTCTATTGAACGTCACAACAGGAAGTAACAAAGCTGTCCCCATAAAAAACAATCTCCAGCAAAAAGAGAGAGATTCTTTACAAATACAAGCCTCAAAAGTATTTATTGAAGTGCTAATCACTAATGGACTGACCTTGAGAAAAGCTGAGCACTTGCAGAGTATTTGCAACTTTTCTGAAAGACTAGATGCCCAGTATCAAACTTTTAAAAATGCAGAGAATGTTACTCTCTAGATACCAGTGGTTGTCTGTTCCATGCATGGTGAATGTCATAGCATAAGTTGTAGTGGTGTGTTTAGTATAGTCAGCTCTGGGGCACAACTTAAGTACTGTATTTGGATCATGCATGTCAATATAGCTCATTTCTAAATTGTGCAGTATTGGCCCATGGACAGCAATGTTAGCAGTGTACATGAGTGAATGTGGCTTCTTTGAAACAAATAGGTAGAGCATATCCCACTTCATACAAGTAGTTTCTATGATGTCTAGGTAAAACTATAAGTTTGACAGTTACAAAAGCCTACAATTTCAGTGTTATTATTCAAGAAAATAACATTTAAAACTTGTGGTCCAATTTGTACATATCATGGATTGTGTACATTAAATAAGACTGCTTTAAATATATAGATTTTTATCTCCAATTCCCCAGTCCTTCTTCCCTTGTTCAAGAAGATCAGAGCATTTAGATATACTAAAGTAGTGCTTATGTGCTTGTGCCATCTACCTTTGTAGTCACAGTCTAACCATATGGTACCTGTAGCTGCAAGTCTCTGGGCAAATGTGAAATGTCATCAGATGTGCTGCATCTGAAATATTTTTGTATGGGCATAAAAGGAACAAGTTGATTTGTAAAAAGGTGGGGACATGGGGCAAAATGCTGCTTTTATGTTAATTCAAAAGGACCCTTTCAGAAGACATGATTTAGAATTTACCTTCAGAGGGAAATTAACTTAGCTCTGTATCTATTTTAGCATATCCTTTTCAGAAAATTAAAACAAAATAATATAAACGAACTTTGTTAACAAAAGTAATTATATCAGAAAATGTACCTTCCTCCTTAAAATTCACATCAGTCTCTGGCCTTCAGCCTTCCATGGCTCGTTTCCCCAGGATACATGAAGGGGCACAGCCTTCTCCTGGCCAGAGGTGCAGAACTGCAGAACCTGTGCTCCCTCCTTGCCAGACTGTGCTCACGTTTCTTGTGCTGAGTAGCAGGCTGGGGCTCAGCTTGTCTGGGCTCAGCCTCTCACATATTATTTCAGAAGATTTGCATTGCCACCAGAGCAGATATGCGGAAAATTAATCCCATGTTTCTTCTCTCACAGTTTTGTATGGGATTCATGGATTTTTCTCCTCATTCTCAGTAATATCTCACAGTTAAAGACTTGCTACCCAATCCTAGGATGTCCTGTAATGGAGGCTTGTGAAGGACAGAAACACGAGTGTTCCTTGTAAACATGGTTTTAAAAAGTCTGGTTTCACTCTGAAACAGAAGCATGGAGATGATAAAAAGGTGAAAAGATGTCCTTGCCCTCTAACTTTCTAGCTCCAGATGTGTAAGGCAAGAGAACATTTAAAAAAAAATCCATAAATCGGTGAATGAAAATTGGAAAATTGGTTTGATGTTTGGCTTCCTTGTTTTAAAAGTTAGAAAAAGGAATGTGCATAGCCAGTCAATCACATTTTGTTTCTTTCTGACTGGACTTCGATAAAGTTATGAATGCAGTGTCAATTCAAAACAAATTTGAAAGATTCAATATAAAAAAAATGTACAAAGTATCTTCACTTTGAAAAAGTAGCTCTTGGTATTTTCAAACACAGGTTGCATTCACCACCAAAATTCAGTATTATCACAATTAAAAATGAAGGCAACAAACCTTTTCAGTGTTTGATGTGAGGAAAATGAGAAAAAATTACCCTCTAGTTAGTTTTGTCCCTGTAGGCTCCTGTATATTTACCCTTCACCTTCTGCTCTTTTTTTTTTTTTTTTTCTTTTTTTTTTTTTGGTCCGGAAATGTGTTTTTAGTCACCTTCCAGTGAAAGCTACATTTGACCCTTATCAGGACAAGATCTTACTTTGTGTGTCAGTTGTTAAGATCAGTTGAGAAGTTTACTTGAAACTGCAAATTTGCCCAACCGTGTCAGTTTTAAGTAATCCGAACAGTAATCAGGCTCAGAAGCATAGCTGTGGCTGGGGAGAGGGGATTTGATCAAAATAGGAGATAGATATGCAGTGCCTGTACTTGCTTTAGTTTCCCTTTCCTGATCAGGCTCATAGTTACAGTAGTAGCAGACTTAGCTGATTGATGTGTTGACATGCCTGGATTTATTTGGTGCAGCAGCTGAGTGGACTTGGTGCCCTGCTCTGCAAGCCAATCCCTTACAGTGTCTGTGCATCACTCTGGTACATTGCCTTGTACATCTGACATATTTACTCTAATCCTTTAGCAATTCACCTCAACTGGACTAGGGAATTGTATCTAAATTTTCTGTAGAAGGAAACTATGGACTGGAGACTGTGCATGAAGAAAATTGATATGCATCAGTATTGTGAGAACAGAGAGTACAAGATCTTAATAGGAGGCAGATGATGTTTTNTATGTGGTGTGTCATACATAGGAGAGACTTTGGTGCTGAGGAATTGCACACTGGAGGAGAAGTGGGGTTCAAATGAAGGAATGAAGGAGAGTAGTGATGCCTACTGGGAGACAGCTGGAGCATCTGGAGATGGAAGGCAGAGCACAGCAAAGCAGAGGGTCAGGAATCAAGATGAATTGCTTTCTGTGCTGCACCTGACCCAGATTGGGACTGTCTAGGTTAGATTTTGCAAAGCTGAACTAGATCTGTCATGCAAGCTGTTATTTTCACAATGTTTCTACTTTCTCTATTCTTAGTAAATGCAGTTTTCCACAGCCCATGAGGCTTCATTGCGTGGTTTGGATATCAGTTGCTTCAGAAGCTTGTTCCCTGGCATCAGCAAGCAAAGGAGCTGAGGCTCCAGGAAGCCCAGGGCTGTGGCTGCAGAAGATGAGGGCTCAGCATAGCCCTCTGCTCGTATAAGGGTGTGCAGAGGCCATCCAAACACCCCCAGGGGAGCTGCCTTTCTAAGCTGCCTCCTCTTGCTGGCCTTCAAAAGAACTGTTCTTCAGTGCAGGGGAAGGAAATAATTGTTAGCACTAGATTTTGATACAGATTATTTAAAGACAGGAGATGTGGGATAGTGATAGATTTTTTCAGAACACGAAATACTAAATAATAAATAAAAAAATCTTTTTAGATGGCTTCCAAGTGGATTTGGAGAACAGAGAACTGACTTACTCGGCTTCAGCCTAAAAGCTGGGGAAAAGACCTTATGTTTTCCTAGTGATTTTTTCTTGGGTGGCTCTTGGCTATTTCATACTAGTGTGTGAATTCCCTTTTTTAAAGGATCTTTCTGATTTATCTTCAAAGAGTATTTCTCTTGGTTCATCGTTTTGACCTAAATTGTGTCTTTCATAGGTGACTGGGTTTTTTAAAAATTTTATTTCTTCTCTAAAACTATTTGCTCAAAACTGCTTTTTTCCTCTACAGCTATTTTTTTTTCGTTAAATATTCTCTCTCCCAAGAGGCTGTTAGCTATTTATCAATATTTGATCTCTCTGTAAAGCATACTTCAGTGGGGTGGATGTTTATTATGAAATGGTGTCTCTAAAGTGAATCTTATCTGTTCTTGATATCTTTCTCTGCCTCAGTCTGCCTCTTTTTCAGCTTGCCTAGTGGCTCGAAGAAGTACTAAATCTCTCTATTTTAACAAAAGTAAATGCAGTCATTACAACAGCAAATACTGATCAGCAAAAGGAGATGCATCAGAATCCAGTACAATACAACTTCCAGCAGGTGCTCTGGCAAAGAGCTTCAATCTGTGCTAAGTGTTTAAAAGTATAAAAGAAGAAATCCCCTGCATTTCCTTCAAATGTAAATATCACAAAACTGTTTTTCAGGGAGTTTTCAGCAAAAAGAAAATAGTAAAATAAATAGCAGATAATGCCACGTGTATTGACTACCTCTTTGGCAGTTGTTTGGTCATATGAGCCAGGCTAAACATTACTGAACCCAATGCATTCTTCATCCAACTGCTTTGATTTCAGTGATACCGAACTAGTGATGAGCCTGGACAAAGAACATTGCAACACTTCCTTTATTATATTCTTTATTCAGCCTATGGGGAGCTGAAGTACTGGTGCTGTTAGAGACTAAATTGTTTTCATTAGGAGATGATAAAAGCAGCAAAAAATACATGGGAAAAATATTTTGAGGGTTTCTCTTTGGCTTTGAATGGAGATACATATTAGGTGGAAAGGAAATTATCTTTAATGCAGGCTGCACATCCCACTAATGACAAGAGTATTTCTCCCAAGAGTAAACTGAGGCCTCTGAGTTGGTTTATGGATATCTCCATAGAAATGGTTGTATTACTCTGTCCTCTGCCTGCAGGCAGTCACTGAGAGCTTTTTCTTAGGTACTCTTCTTTCCATAGATGATTTTGCAATATATATATAGAGGAAAATCTATGCCCTTTTAAAAATAGTTTCTTTAATGCATTTTACATATTGTGCTTTCAATAGTACTAAGTATTTCTGGCAGCCTCTTAAGATATCCATTATTCATTATTCATTAGCTGAAATTCCAGTCTACCCAGAAAGTACAGCATTCAAAGGTCTTGAAGTTCAGGACGTGCTAGTATTTTTTAACCTTATTTTTCTCAATATCCAACTATAGATCAGTGTCGGTTTTAAAGCTGGGTGTTCAGCAACTGAGTCATGAGTTTTCTGTATAGATAGAGAGCAAATTTCAGGATTTTTTATTTGCTTTTTGGCTTGTAAGCATTTTGAATTCACTGAGAATATATTTTGTTTTGCTTCACTGAAATGAATAAATCTAAAAATGTATTTTATTTTTCTAGTATTATAATAACCTCATTCAGAGTTCTAGAGGTTTGAAAAACTTCCTTCATATAGGTAACTTGTGAAAAAGTTTTCTCACTATGTAGTTCTGGCCATATGCCATAATGAGACAGGTTTTTGTTGCTTAATTAATATAAAAAGACTCAAAATCTTCCCTTTTTGGAAGAGTGCTCCTCAAAATGCAATTCTGCGTTATTGTAGATGCTAAAATTGTGTTATTAGGGTTTTCCAGATGAGTATGTCTGAAAGAGGAGTAATATTAGCCTGCTGCCACCCCTGCCTGAGAGAGGAGGGAACACAGATTGCTTTGCATGCTCCAGTTCTTCCTGCTTGCTCTGAGGATTCCTCAGTGATAGTATGTTTTCTTAGAAAAATTGTTGACATTTACTCCATTTCAGTATGTAATTATTAATTAGCATACTTTTGATAATATTATGGGGTTTTAGATGTAAATATGAAAGTTGAGGCTGCTGAAAACCCTGATTGCATTTGCATGAATAAAATGGTTTAGCTGGTGTGTCGGCTGGGCTGGCTTTTTGAGCTGTCCAACCATTCACACCAAAGTGAGATTATGTTCTTTGGTAATTGGAAGATGTTTTTTGCTTCTTTCTTTTAACTGAAATATATTTCTTGCTATTAATAGTTGTGAAGTAAGTCCTTGTCTGTATCCTATGGATTCTGTCTAAAAGTGTGCTTTTAATAACTAGGAATAAATGTCAGCCAATCAGGACTTCAAGGTTTTGAGAAATTAATCAAGAATGGCAAAAAAATGATGGCATAGAAATACTCACAGGTCAGACCTACAGCACTGCCATTTGTCCTCCTCCCCTCATCAGTTAAGCTGTTTGTTACTCCCTCGTTGGTATTACCTGCTTCTGCACCCTGTTCTCTCTGATCCCTTCCCCTGTATTTGTTTTGTTATGAGTTATGTGAGTACACACATTGTCAAGGAACCTGATTTTCAAGTGCTTGTGGTATTAAACAATCACCATTATATAAGCTGCATACTATAAACGTGATCATTTGCAATGTGCTTTTGGAAATATCTAAGGGTTTGTAAAAGTGCTTGTATTGACAGTGTTATTGAGAATATGTGTGTAAATCAAAATATATGTTTGGTCACTAAAATTTCCTGTGTAATTCTGATGTGCCATAAAATATCTATTTCAGGTTTGCCAGAACCAAACAGAGACAGTATATTCCAAGGACTGAAAATGAATCAAGGATTCTACACATCTAAAGACTTCTTACCTTTGGTCGCAATGGCAAGTAAACCAGGTATGTGGTACCATATTCTTGTCATAATCACATTCAGTAACTCATTAGCAGTTACTATTTATTGATCTGTCTGGCTAGAAAGCAGCACATCCAGCAGTTACAAAGTACCTTCCACTGAATATGTCTTGGACAGGGTTTTCTTTTGGTGAGTGGCAAACTCAGGAGCATGGTCAGGAAAGTTAGTCCCAGAGATTATAAACGGAATAATCATATAGGCAAATGTAAACCTATGGCAAATAATTTCCCCTAATAAATTATATTTGTTATTTTGAATTATAGCCAGAAGGTCACATAAGCTTCTCCTTTGTATAAAGTATCTTGATAAAAATAGTATATATAAGATGGTTTTAAAAAAAAATCTGCTTAAAAAAGGTGTTTCTGACTTATGTAAGTGGAAGATTTGTAGATTGTTGATAAATTCGTTTACTTGATCCCAAGTCAGGTGCTGCAGGTTTTACAGACACATTTAAATCATCACTAGTTCCTTACCCAATGAACTTACAGTCTAAGATTCAGGACAACAGGAGTATGACAGGAGTTAATAAGAAAGTGCTCAGTTCATGGGCACCACTTGCAGTCTTGTTTTATGGTTTCACATCTTTCTTTGAGCACAGAGATAGCTGTGATTGCTCCCTAAGGACTACAGATGCTTTCAGTGTCCCTGAATATGGATCATAAGCCCCAAATAGGTGATTTCTATGCCACAGTTCTTCATGGTCTAGATTCCCCAGAAAAAAAGAAAATAATGTACAGTTTTTCTTTTTACTTAGGACAAAATGTGGAATTTTACATATGACTTAGTAGAAGTTGTTTTATCTACAGACTAATTTTCATTTCAGCATCCAGAAATTTCTTTTAGCATCATATTGCCTGCTTATTTAGTAGAATTTTCTTAACACTTTTGAGGTGTATATATATTCTGTGTCAGATTATTCTGCTTATGAAAGTAAAGTTTATATATTAAAGTTTTGCATTTAATGCAAAGTATTCCAAAATTTAAATTCTGCATCCCATCTGTCTCGTCTCTTTTCTTTTTTCATCAAATGTTTATTTCTGTTTTCTTAAGCTCAAAATATTCTTAAATTATTTGGGAGAAAAGGGTAAGCTTTTGGGTTTTGTTCTTTAAGACAGAGATGTTTAAAAGTTAAACAGATTGAGAGTGTGCAATACTACACATTTGTAGATAAACAAATGAAAAGTAAAGTCTGCAAAACAATCCTCTCTTGAAACAATGTGACTAAAAATACTTGTAGAATTCTGAGAAGTTATGTAGCAATTGTGTACTGTCAGTTACCTGTCTGCATGAGGATCTATATACTGTGATCCACATATTTCAAAATATTGCAAAGTAGCCCCCTTGATTTACTAGCATATGTGATAGTATGGTTTGTTTTTTTAATTGAGTCTACAATGGGAAGAAGGATGAACTTGGAAGAACTAACCTTTTCTGATTGACAGTAATAGATAGCTCTTTGGTGTTGTCTGTTAATTAACATGGTCCCTTTTACTTAATTTTCCTAGTGTCTGTCTGTAGCTATAGCCACCTTTTGCTCTCTAAGGCATGGAATTTTAGAATAAAATATACACGTACTACGTCCTACTCTATCCTCCTCTTTTCACTGTGACAGTTATCTAAATAATAGACATAATAGACTTATTCATGGTAAAATACATATTCTGCCTGCTTATTAATTCTGAATGGCACTTGTTAATATACTTTCCTCCAAAAGGGTTTTCCCTCACAAATACCTAGCTGTGAATTTGCCTGAGGAGTGCGTTCCCAGGAGCAAAGCGGGCTGCTCTGACTGATCCCTCCTAGACTCATTCCCTAATGGCACTCTGAGCTGCCAGCCCCCTGCTTCACTTGTGGTTTGTCCACTGCTCAATTTTTATGAAGTAGTAAGTTCACTAAAAATAAATGTCAAAAGTTTAGTGAGAATTTTAGACTAAGAATCATATTGAATAAATAATAAATGTGACGCCACATAATGAGGGCAGAAACAGCGTTTGTTATACATTTAGCATTTTTCAAATGGAGAGAGAATAGGTGTATTAGGATGTTGTTTCTCACTCTGCTTATATGTCTAAATGAAAAGGATTTTTTACTTCAATAATACTTGTGTTCCACAAATACACGTGAAAATCTGCTATTAGGATCCTTGAGTTAAAGTACTGTAGGTAAATGGCCAGCTTAGTTCCAGCCTCCTGACTGGAACTGTCCTGGACTCGGTGAGAATATAGCTTTGTATTATTTATGTCATTATTTTTCAAGTTACAACCATTTGCCTAATGAACAGTTATTTGTACTTAAACATATGATAAAGTGCAGTCTCATCCAGGGAACAGACACAATTCAATTTTACTTAACTATTTCTTGTTTAATTGAGTCATCAAATACAAGCTGTAGATGATAAACACATAATGTTGTCATTTTCTCCATGTAACTTTTTACAAATTACTTGCAGAAAACTACTGTAGAGAAAACATTTTCTTCCAGTGGAAAAAATAGGAATTACTATAACAGCATTCTTTTTCTTCATGTTCAGCTGATGAATAGCCTCAGAGAATCATGTCACAACCAGCACAGTGTCAGTGCTTTATAGAAATCTGAGGGGACTGATGTTGGTATTCCGTTACACAAAACTATAACTATCAACAACTGGTCATCTTTTTTTGTTGTTGTTTTGTTCTGTTTTGGGTGGGTTTTTTTTAGCTGTGAGGATAATTAATTTGATGAGAGACAAACTTACTTTTTAATAAGAAGATCTCAAAATTCTAGTTTCAACCTGACAGGACCCACAAACTTACAAACATGTTGTCATTTGAATTCTTTCTCAATAGAAAGATGCAGCTGCTTAGAGTACTGACTATGAAATTATGTATATGAGCATATCTTAAAAGGGGGAATAAAACTGTCTTTCAGTGGAGCAGAATAATTTGATAGTGACACTCCATGCTTGGAAACTGTAAGATGCAATTTTACACTGCTTTGAGTACAAGTACCTTTTGAGCTGTCATGCAGAAATGGTTTCTCTACTTGAAAATGGGGTTTTCCTTTTATCTTTCAGGGATGTGTGGCTGTCACTCTGCGCTGCCATCACTACATGGCACTGTGATTGTACTGGGGGCAGGAGACACTGCTTTTGACTGTGCAACATCTGCTCTGCGCTGCGGCGCTCGCCGTGTGTTTGTGGTCTTCAGGAAGGGATTCACTCATATCAGGGCTGTCCCAGAAGAGGTAAAATTGAACAGCAGCATTTCTGAGGAGGCATCTTAGTTATTTCTATGTGGCCTCAAAGTGTGCTGTAGGTACTTAACAGACATCTCCAAAGGTTTTGCTTATAAAAATGCTCTTAAAATGTATGAATGTTTATTAAAGATCTGGGGCTCTCTTTGTATGGTCTCTGTTTAAATAATTTTCCACTGTTGTAGCTGTTTGCTGACAAGTCAGAGAGATGTACTTGCAAGCAGGGGATAGAATCTCTTTTAAGATAGGAAATGAAACTAAAATTTTCAATCTTGAAATCAAACAACCATTAGAGGATTGTAGGTGGCTCTTGAGATCATGGTTAAATCCTAGAATGATACATTCTGGTTGTTGTTTTAGGAATCTTAGTGATTCTGACATTACCTTGTGAGGCTTTCTTTCTTTCCTTTCTTTCTGGTAAGAAAATTACTTACAGTAATTTTGGCTTTGAATCACTGCCAATGACAGTGAAGCAATGTTATTCAATGTTATTTCAGCATTCAATTTGGTTTTTAGTTTGACTTTGCACTTTGGCATTTATCAGGTCATCTGCACATTTTGAAATTACTCTGCTTCCTCAATTTATATGTACTACAGGACGGTTTTTGCAGATCATTTTTTCTTATTTTGATGGTGTTTTCTGTTCTCATTTATTTGATACATTACACTATATACTTGAGAATAGAACACCATCTAATGCATCTTTATCATGAGATTTATGGTAGTTTGATTGTCTGTTTCAAGAAGGTGGGAACCTTAGATCTTCAAGAAGGGGAATGGAGTTACAAAGAAGGTAATAGAGGGTTTGTTGGTGCATTATTTACTTCTGTTGCACTTCAGTCAAGAATTCTAGACATAATGAGATTACTGAATCTATTGCATAGACTCGTGCTACTCAGATTCTTGATATAATCTGAACCAAAATTTTTCGTAGAAGCCTGGGTAAATTTCTAAAAGTTGTCAATGTTTGTATTCATCCAATCATGCCAAGTGGGCCTTGGAAACAGTAAAATAAAGCATGGCCATTTAGTAATGGCCATGATAGAATCATGTCAGGTGGGATATACACATTTAAAAAAGTTGTATAAAGACAGTCAAGTTCTGAAGATGACTGACTTAATCAATTTTACCACAGCAGAGATTCAGAGGATCTTAAGTCTGGATTGTCACTCAGAAAACTGTGGCTTGTACTTAGTAGTCAGCATTTAGGGTATGGACTAAGTTAATATGAAGCCACTTCTTAAAAGACACACACAGACACACACACACACACACACATATATATATATATATATATATAAGAGAGATCTTGTGCTCTCAAAGAAGTTAAACATATTCAAAGTAATGGAAAAATAAGAAAATATGTTGGTGAAATATTTGCCTTGAAAATTTACCTACTGCCACTGCTTGATTTGATAGCATGAGAGGCTCTGAAGCTGATAGTAAGTGACTGTCTGCAAACTGGACACAGCTGATTTCTTCAACAGAAGAATCCATGGTAACATCTTGAGTCAAAGAATGTTTTCTGGTTGGTTGGTTTGTTTGGGTTTTTTTTTTTCCATGAAAATGCAGCATGTTAAAGTTATATATTTTATTGCTTCTACTCTACAGATGGAACTTGCAAAGGAAGAGAAGTGTGAATTTCTCCCTTTCCTCTCTCCTCGGAAAGTTGTTCTAAAAGGTGGACACATTGTTGCTATGGAATTTGTTCGAACTGAGCAAGACAGCGATGGAAACTGGAAAGAAGATGAGGATCAGATTGTCCGTCTGAAAGCCGATGTGGTGATCAGTGCCTTTGGCTCCATTTTAAGTGACAATAAAGGTAATCCTGACTACTGCAAATACAGATTGTTCTTTTAGCTGCAGCCATGTCCTGTCCTTTAGCAGTTTTGTGAAGTTGATGTTCTGGAAGTTACTCAGCTTGTGTCTGCTGGTCCTCTTACAGGAGTCTGTCCTTCAGGTACACCTTATAGAGATGGACTTGGGGGTCTGGTAACTAGGCAGTTCTCTGCATATTGCTGTATAGAGCTGGAACTCAGCTTAGAAGTACAGTTCCTCAGCATGTATTTTTCTTCTCAGTGCAAGTGGGATCTCAAAGAAACTCTTGGGAATTTCTTCTGGTCTCATTAATTAACTCTAGAGAAACTCATTATATTACATCTTTAAGCTGAACTGATCTGATCTCTGAAATATCTTTTTTTTTTAACCTAGCAAATTAAACAGGCATTGAAACATTCATTATTCTGGTTCAGCTGGTCTGAGTATTACTTATTTCTTGTGCATATATAAGAGAACTGACTTCTCTCTTACACGATATTTCTTAGTTACACTTTACAAGGTTTAGTCTTAAAAATTAGCAAGTACTTAATTCTGTATTAAAGATACAGAAATTAGCACATAGATGACATTTCAGACATTAGATGAATTGTCTGCATTTAGTAGAGAGATGAACATGAATACAGTTAAGAACATGGGTACTGAGCAGTGTTTAGACTGTTTTCCTCTGACACTAGGTTAGACTTTAGGAGTTCAGGCACATATATCCAGTGTGCCTCTGAAGGTAAAAACACTGTCTCAGCAGAAGACACATTGATAAAATGAGAAGGTCTTCAGCTTGGACGCAGACATCTAGGTTAGGAGGTTCTGAAAGCCTTAGTGAACAATGTGCCTGCCTCTCCAGGGCATGGTCATGCCAGGCAATTAACCCATGACATGTTGTCATGGTCCTTTGGCTATAAATGCTCTCACAGAGGACTTGGCAAATGCCTCAGTTTGCACAAGACCAGGAAATTTATATTCAAAATTTCTTAGTGTAATGTACTTTTGTGAATCTTTCCAGTCAAGGAAAATGGTAAATCCAGAGTGATGTAAGCAGGCTCTAAGCCTGACTGATGTACTTGGCTCTCCTTGCTCAATATCAGTTGTATAGAATGGTAAACTGTCATGCAGCCATGGGAAGAGTCCAGACCCTCTCCTACAGTAAAAAGAAGGATCAGCTTGGTATTTTGAGGAGCATGTGACATAAATACCAGGACCAATCCTCTCTTGTGTGTGCTACTAATGCTTTGGGGTAGTTTCTTGCATCCTAGGCTGTTTCTGGACAGTGACTGCACGCAGCTGTTTACAGTGCTCATTACTCAGAGCTGCCTGCTGGCCTGCCACTGCCTCCTGCCCTGCAGGGCACAGGAGAGAGCAGACTCCCATTCCTCTTGGAGCTCTATTGCTGTGGAAAGACTCTGGCATTTTTGTGGGTTATATTTCAGGGCCCAGTCTAACCTCCAGGATGCAAGAAGAAGAAGACTTAAGATTTTTTTTTGAGATTCATTAACTATTCTGATGATGGCATTGACTGAAAATTTTGGCAGATTTTGTTGGTGGTGTTTTTAAAACACTGTGCTTAGGTTTTTTGGAAGGTTTTCTAGACTCTAATGTGGTAAATCAATATTAACCTATGCAATCAATATATTTTGTTGTGATTCATAGACCCCACAATACAGAAGTGATTCTGTTTTCTCCCACGTTAAAAATTACCTCAATTAAAAGATTGAACTTACTGTGCTGCTTAGCCATAGTACTGTGCCAGTCTTGTATTTCCTAGGGTGCATTCACAGTCTGAATTAATTGTGGAGAGGTTTTAAAATAGGAACATAAAATGGGAGGGGAACAATCATGCAGTGAGCTTATCATGAGAGAAGAGAGTCATTTACTTTGGGGGGGAGCAAAACACCTCAGTTTCATGCTGTATTTTGGGTGAAACTGCTGTTAGAAGAGCAATCAAATAAAAAGGAAAAAATGCAAGTCATTTGTTTTGAGTGTTGTGAAAGTGAAAAGAAACTAAGACTTGAGTGCATAAAGTGCTTATTTTGAGCATACCATTTCAGTTGCTTTTAAATCTTTTTTTTTTTAAGCTGTCTTAATGAATGTCAAATTTGCTTTTCACCACTGATCTGGATTACAACCAAAACTCCAGACTACTTCAGTGTACATAACAAAAAGAAATGAAAAAAAAAAACCCAAAAAAAACCAACACCATCAAAACACTATCTTAGTGTTTTGTTGTGGTGTTTTGTTTGTGTGGTTGATTGGTTTTTCTAAATGAAGTACACTTCTGTATTCAAGAGATGAAAATATTCGGGTATTCCCCATCAAAAGAGGGAGATGAAAATACTTGAGGTACTCAAAACTGGACAATGCCATGAGCAAACTGATTTGACTTGGAACTTGATCTAACTTTGAAGGGAATGAAATAGGCAACCTCCAGAGGGCTCTTCTCATCTCAATTATTCTGTGACTGGGTGACTCAGGTGCAGGTTGAATAAACATGTTAATTGCTGCTCATACAAAGAGCTCTATCAATTGACCTAATTCATCAAGGCACCTCAGGGAACTGCAAATGCAGTATTGGTATGGGCTAAGATAGCAGGTTATATCCTATAAAAGCTGGTTCTACTGATAAAAGAATAAAGAAAATACTGTCAAAACCAGAGAGATTAAAATTAGACTTAGCCCCAGTTCAACAAAGTGTTCAGGGCAGCCTTGATGCTCATGTTGGAAAGTTTTATAGGAAGCCATAAGTGTGTGGGTGACTGAGCAGAAATAGCTCATAGGTTAGAAAGTTTTTTCTAGTCTATTATCCTCAACAAGATGTTTCCTATTCTTGCATGGTAACTATTAAATTTGCAACTGAGATTCCATGCATCCACAATAGGTATTTAGTTTTTTTTGTTTTGTTAAAATAAAATACTGATTGTGTTTTTAAGCATCAGTTCCAGTGGGTATTCATCCTCCTGTTGGGAATCATATAAATGCATCACTTACTTTAAAAAATTGACTCCTTGTTTCATTTTATGCTTCTAGAGTTGCTTATAGATGAAATAGGGGAATTGCCTTCTTGACTGTTTTAAGAAGGTTGCCATTTTACTAAAACCAGTAAAAAAACAGCCCAACAAATTGTTCAAATCCAACTACTGCAGATGGAGTAAGAAAAATGTTTTGCTTTTTCTTGAAGAAATCTTTTTTCATGTACGTACAACTGCTTTATTTTAACTGCTAAGCTTACCAGAGCCTTCATAAGCCATCATAACTGACCCATAAAGATAAAGAGCTGTGAGAGGAATTTTGTACATTTCCTTTGGTTCTTGCTTTTTTGCTTAGTTTGTTATTTTTGAGGCTTACAGTGTATTACTGAATTACTGAAATATCTTCTGTCACCATTCCTAATTGTGACTGCTCAACATATACAATTGCAATTCTGTGTGCTCCCTCACACTGTGTTCAGCCTCTACATCCTATTTAACATCAGTCCCGTTGGTTTTACAGTCTGAACTTTGACTAAACCTTTCCTAATCTATTTCCTTCTGATAAGCAGAGGAAACAGTAATATTGGACTGGTAAATTTTGTAACAAATCCTCTTTTTCTGGTTTATTTTCATGAGAGGAAGTATGGAAAATAGTGCTCAAAATGCACTACAAAATTCAGTGCAGAACAAAGGCCTAAGCAAGGATAGAGGACTGGCAACCTGATTTTAGTTTGATACTCTGTATATGGCAGGCAGCAGTAAAAGAGGAAGAATTCCCATGTAACCAGAACATCTTAGCATGATAATGTCTATTTTATTTTCTTGGAACAGCAAAACAGAGAAATGAAAAAATATCCAAGCAAAATCTAAGTACTGCCCTTATAAAAAAATCCCAGAAATAGTAAGGTATTTGTGAACCAAAATATGTTTTATGAACATGTTGTTAGTAGCTAGCTATTGCATCGTGACTGAAGGACAAAGCTTTATTTTATAATTCCAGGAATCAGTCACAGCTTTCAGATATTTTGCTTTTAGTACAACTGTCATCTTTCTTGGAAACTGCAGCATCAAATCCTTTGCTTACTGCTCCCCTAGAAGAGTTCAACATACAGTAAAGATAACTTTTCCCAAGTTGTTTACAATTTTATGCTTTAATCCACTTATAGTTAGTTTTTATTTCTACAGTTTGAGAAGCATTTGCTAGGGAACAAAGGAAATGAAGTTTGTTGGGCTCTGATCTCATAAGTGAAAAACTTTCTTTGTTTTCGTTTGATCAAATATAGAACTCCAAATGTCACCGAAACCAGGAGTTCTGGAACTTGGAAGGACTGTTGAGTTTCTTCATAGAGCCTCCTCAGATAATTGGGTAGCTTTGACCTTAGAGTACTGAAGCCTTGACTGTCTAATTAAAGAGTAAGGGGGAGGGAGAGAGGCTGTGCTGCCCCAGCTGGGAATGCCCTGGCATCTCCCTGACAGTATCTGCCTCACACCAACAGGCAGATTTATTAAAAAAATTGCTATATAAAGCTGGAATTTATATACACACAAAAGATTCCTGTTGAAATAGGTAGGAGTTTTTCTGCTGAGTCATTTGGAATGGGATTTTCCTCCACAAATAGGTTTACTGAATGAGTTTGGATGCTCATACTGAAATGGCTACCCATTCCCAATATCCAAACCTGGCTTCATGATGATATCTAAAGCCCTGTTTACTTAGGGCAGAAATTCTGCTCTTTGAGTTGACAGACAGCAGACACATCTGCTTGCTGGTGACAGGAACAAAGTCAGTAGCAGCTTGCAGCAGGGCCCTCTCCCACTGTAACTGGACCCAGCTTTATCCAGTCAAACCACTTTTTAATCCTCTTCAGGATGGTAGTGGGGTAGAGAATGTTGGAAGTATGATTTTGCCTTTCTTACTTGCTGGGCATTTAGACTGGGCAATGTCAGCAGTTAATCTATTAGTGCATATGATGGCTGTAGATATACATTTTAGATTAAGGAAGTATATTTGTATTTTTCAGAAGTAATACTACTGTTCTTTAAAGGAATCCTGTAAGATGGATATCAAAAATAACATTAATGAGCTACTAAAGCTAAAATTATAGGAACTTACAAAATTGGTTAAACATAAAAACCATTAAACTGTTTATTGAAGCTTCACAGATATACTGCAGCTAATGAGCATTTCTGCTATTTAAATAAGCCCGAATTGAACACACGTTACATAGATGCATAATTAGTCATGGCAGTCACACAGAGACTCACTTTTAAAGCTTTATTTGAGGAATCTTTTCCATTTGATTTGTTTTGTTAATTAAAATATTTTTTCTGTATTCACTTATATTTTAATATTGTTTTTGCAAATGCTATAATTTGCTGCTGTGTTTCCATTTGTGTTTGTTTGCTCTGTGAATATAGCAAATTTGGAGAATATATTCAGCACTGTCCTTTTGTTTGGTGTTATTTGTGTTTGCATCACTCAATAGTAGTAGAATAATTAAATTGTATGTTGTCTTTCATCCAGAAGGATCTTTTCAAGTGATATATATCTCACTAGGCTGGGGAGGAGATGGCAGCACAGACACAGGATTGTAGTTTGAATTTTCAAGAGAAAAGATATGTTAGTTTTAAACTTAGAAGACTGAAACTGAAAGGGTGAGGGTTTTTGAAGATACTCTTTACCTCTGTCCCAAATCATGCACCAAACATTAAATATCTGTTTTGCTTCTTGTTCAGTGTCAAACACCAATTCAGAGGACCAGTAGTTCAAGCTCACCTTTGGCTCTTGGGCTCTCTCTCCCCCTTGCAGGGGTGGAGAAGGGCTCCCCTTTCTGAAGACAAAAGTTCTCCCTTTCTTTGTGCAGCTGGTCTAGGTGGTGGTCGCTTCAGCCTCCCAGTTGCACCACGTATCAGATCCAAATTCTGAGGATATTAGGAGCTCTTATATAAAATGCTTTTGAACCATGCCCTTTTTTTAATATAACCTAAATCTTGGAGATTATAAGAAGGAACGAAATAGCAGTTGGATACCGTGTCGACCTTGCCACCAGGGAAATGTTCTTTCTCAATTTTAAAAATACTGATCAGGCAGACAAATCCCCAGAGATGTTTTAGGTGAAGATATGTTGGGCATTCTTCACACTCAAAAAGCTTTTGGTATAATTATGTCCAGACAGCTATTTTAGAACAAAGCAATTTAAAGATATTTGAGAAATGTAATAGATATAGGATAACAGAGGTAATACCCTATTTTCCCACAAGATGAAATAAGTAGTCAGAACTTCCAGTTTTACATAATTTCTTTTGAAAAACCACACTTTCGACAGCATGTTTTCCTCAGACACCTTTACTGTGGTTCAGTCCTTTCTCAGACAGAAGTCATCTATTAAATCCCCACTACCAAATCCTGCAGTACCAAGTTTTCCTCTGGTTTTTTCCAAACATGTCTTTACAAGCCTGTACATATTTAACTTGAGAGAGCTGTCTAGACCACATGCTGAGATGGTACCACTGCATGCAATAAGTTATCCTATATATGACAAATATAAGATGATCAAAAGCTTTCTTGAAGTACAGACAGTCTGAGGCACAAAGAGAAAGCTAATGTATTGATTTCTGAAGGATTTTTGATAAAACTGCTATCAGCCAACTCTTTCCTTTAAAAAAGCCCACACAAACAGGAAAAGCCCCAACCCAAACAAACCAAACCCCTAATTTTCCAGTTGAAAAATGTCTCAGTCTGAAGTTGTGTTCCATTTTATCTTTCAGTAATTTAGTTATTTTTAAAGGAAATAATTTCTTAAGTTTTTTGAGTTTGTTGCTACTGAAATATTATTTTTGTCAACTTAAGCCACATGTATATGCCAGGTGGGAGAGACTGTGCAAGCAATAGGTCTTGCAGATAGATTAAATACTTCTGGTAGAAAATCTGCTACAGTCTTTCAGCTTAGAACTGTCTTCTCTGACTTGGGCTTCTGAACAAGTTTCAAAAAGATCTTTGAATTTGAGTCCTGTGGATATGTTTGTAAATGCCATGGTTGAGGAGGAGGGCATAGGTGGGACATATAGTTGACAATGTTTGTGCCTTGCTTTCTGTTTAATTATTTTGCTCCTGATTACACATAGCCTCCACTTTGATATACACTTCTAATATAGGATTTGGAGGTGAAAGGAGACACAGAGCATGGATGAAAATCCCATCACTGTGATGTGTGGGAAACCTGTGGTTGAAGCTTGATTTGTACTGAGGTGTGTGCTGGGACACTACCAGGACTTTGTCCTTTGTATTGGAGAAATCTTCATCTTAAACTGGCAGGTTTCTCTTTTACATTTATGACAGTGCAGCTACATCAGTTTAATTGACCTTGGCAATCTGCATCTGCCAGTGGTATGTCCCTGAGGGACATTGCAATTTTAAGCTGCATTTTATTTCAGAATGTTTGGTTACTGCAGACAAAGCTATATGGCACCCCCCTATTTTGATAGATCCCATCAAAATTTGCTAAAAATACTTATTGAAAAGATCATTCTCTTAATGATGCTACTTTGAAGTGCCTTGTGATTATAGTAATTTTAAAATATTTACAGAATATTTTCCTGAGCATTTATGTGCTTTTAATGACATACATATAATGCCATGCAGTA
>WEIU01017467.1:107469-178197 GCA_013389925.1 Aegithalos caudatus | reverse complement strand
TTTTTTTTTTTTTTTTTAATCTGCATTATTTGGAGGACAATAATATTTCATGTGCAAAAAGCCTATAGGTGCTGTTTTCTAACAGCATGAAAAGCCTTAAGATCTCTTAATACGTGCTCTAAAAAGAGTCAGAAATGGTAATGAAAAAGATACAAATTATATTCTCTTATTGTAACCATTTAATTTTGATTGTGGTTTTATGGTTTTATTCTTAATATGTGTAACAAGTTTTGAAGTGAGCCTTTCTTCAAGGATGTTCTGAGTTTGAATATTATTCAAAGTCAGGATGGCTTTGACTTCAATGAGAGATATCTTTCTGAACATTAAATTTTCTTATTGTTATTCGCATATATTTGACAGATTTTAGCAACTAATTTTTTCTTTCTTTTATTAACATATTTGTCATTTATTTAATTACAGTCAGAGAGGCCATGGCACCTATCAAGTTTAACAGATGGGGTCTCCCTGAAGTAGACCCAGAAACCATGCAAACAAGTGAGCCCTGGGTGTTTGCAGGGGGTGACCTTGGTGGTATTGCCAACACCACAGTGGAATCCGTGAACGATGGCAAACAAGCTTCCTGGTACATGCACAGATACATCCAGGTGACTTCTTCAAAAATAGTTTTCTCTTTCCTAATTTTATCGGCTTTTAGGTACTTCTAAAAATAATCATTGTGGTTTTGATTAATTATACAAATTTTGAGAAACTAATACCTAGATTATCTGGTGATTGGAACATTACAGATTCATTCAGCTTGGGTCACATATTAGCATAGATTAACTCAGCTTTCTTACATTACCTTAACACTAAAATTCAAGCAACATTTTCTTGGCCTCAGCTCTGAATTCCACTCAAGGGTAGTAAACCTCCCTGCACAACAGACACTGCAAGCAGAAGCCCTAATTGGGTAATTGGGGAAAAGGAGTGAGCTCCTTAAGTATTAAAAAGTAAAATCTTCCAGTAATGCATAAAGTAAAAATTAACTACTGCCAATGTTGTTACCTGGACAACACATTTTTAGTTTACTAACAGTTTACACAACGCTCAGGTTATCTACACTGGAACACAAGTTTGCTCTGATGAGCTGGATACAAGAGCTTGACAAAAACGAAATGTTGAATGCACAGTGGCAAATAATGCAAAGGAGAATTTACCTGAGAAATGTAGGTTGTACAGACTTAAAAAACATGGTAACCACGTGTCTCCCTTTGGTTCTCCTTGCATGTTGCTGACTCTGTCCTAATTTTTCTAGTAGAAGAGCACAGAGTCTGGAGGAGCTGAAAAGAAACCTCCCAAGACAGAAACACTGCCTGGAGAACCAGCTGACAAAAAGTGTGTTCGTAGTGCAGGGAACTTTTAAGAAACATGATACATGATTCATTCTCCCACATAAAGAGATTTGAACAACTGAAGTTGGGACTGTAACAGCTCAATGTCTTTCTCCCCCATCCATCTGCTCAAAGCCTCTCTGATTGCATGTTTGTGCAATTTCATGCTGTTGGGGTCTGATTTCACTTCCTAAAAATACTTTAACTGAAAGCTTGTTGTTAGTATCTGTGCATATTTTTTCGCACTTGTTCTAAAGCACTGTTTGTGTCCTGCCTTCTTAGACCCTATGAAAATGCTGAGTGTGAAACATCTTTAATCCCTGACCTGCTTGCTTAATTTCTCAATGCACAGTGATTTTGGGTAACTGTGGTAAAGGAGAGAAGGTATCTCCTCCCTTCTCCTTATTCAACCTCTTAGAAATACAGGTATANTCCCCCTCCACACAGACCCCCCCTGCCTCTGGAATGTATTTAATACTTTGGAAAAAATCTGAATAGTCATGGCGTGAGAATTAGAATTTTAAATCAAGCAGACTTGGGATGTTAGAGCATTTCTGTTACCCTTTGCAGGTTTCAAGGCAGCTTATTCAACCTTACAGTCTCACCAGGAAGCTAATGGGAAAGCCTTACAGCAATCTTCACAGGAAAGTTTCCAAATGGCAAGTGTCACCTTTCCAGCTGTTAGATGAATGGATTGCCCAAGGGCATTTATCTGGATGTGCAGCCCTTGTAAAATCTGGTTGCTGTGGTGCAAAATGCTGTAATCTGGCAATTTACTTCACCAGTGTTTGGACCTGGTAGGAATTCTAGTGACTGGAGAAGTTTGTTTTTAAAGAAGTTGTTTAGAGAAGGACAAGAGAGGGATTGTATTGCCCTACAGTTTATAGGGACAGGTGTGTGCACTTGTGCCTGCCTTTGTGCTCATGTGTGTGCCCGTGTTCACTCAGTTCGCAGCTGAACTGTGTTCTGGAAACTTCCAAAAGTAAATTAAAAATACCCTTACACACCACCTTACTTTCTCTCTGCTGTGAGATTCTAAAGCAAGCAACCATTCTGTGAACTGAGTGTCTGAATCAAGTACACATTAAATTTTAAATAAATGCATGGATACTGTCTGTGTTTTAGTTAAGGAATAGGTAGCCATTTCCAAAAGCACCGACTATCTCAGCACCAGGATCTGTAAGGGATGCAGTCTTCCTCAAAATAAAACTATTCCATAGGATTTCTCAACTAATCCAAGACAATGTCAAAGAGTAGCTCAAGCCGACCATCCTGACTACTTGCAGAATGCAGTGTTTGAACAGCATGCTGCTTGTATCCCAACCTACTCCAGGCAAAAGGCTAAGCGAACAGATGGGGCTGATATGTGCCCTGAAACTCCAGTCACTGCAAGCTCTGGCATGTGGTCAAGTCAGGCGTGAGATCCAGACTCCAGGACTCTTCAGCAGAAATGCCTTATGTTCAATACTGAGAGTTATTTACAGAAGCTTCTTGGCTGCTCTTATGCTGGAAACTTTCCATCATTAGTTGCCTAAATATCTCCTGCCTCTTAACATATTCCTCCCACTATATGAGGCATAGGTTCATCTCAGAAATTGTTGCCTGCAGCTGTGTCAGGTTCGTTTCTATAAACATGACCGGTCAAAGCCTAACCAGGGATAGCTGTAGTAGAACCTGTTAGGAAATACAGTCAGTCTTCCTAGAACCATCCCTTTGGCTCCTTTAGAGATCCAAACAGAATCAGCCCAATTCATGCACTTTGTACTACTCACATTTTCTCACAATTCAATCTTCTTTTGATATTCCATGAATGATGTAAAAATTTCAATTAAATAATCTTAGTGATTAATAAATCAATAGTTTGGGGATTGTAAGCCTTTGCTTTTCTCCAACAGTGACTTAATGATCCTGTGCAGGAGCAATATAGGCTGCTGGTCTCTTCCAGACCTCAGTTACCATTCATTTCTTTTTGATAAATGAACGGATTTAATTGTATAGTAGTTATATTCAGGGTAACTCACAATTGTTGCAGGACTAACTTCTAATTTTCTATGCCTGTCTTGAGAGCAAAGACAGTTCCAGTATTTTCTTATTGGTTGACTGTGCCAGTCTTGATGCTTCACTCTATTCATATACTTACCTGTGGGCTATTTTCCCATATATGACAGTGAAGCTGCCATCTTCTTCCCACTAAAATCCCTCTTTAAAGGTGACTTTTTTTCCTAAATCAAAGTAAGTTTTCCTTTGTTTAAATCTATTTTCTCCTTTACTATAATCTTCCAGTGTGAAAGTTTCTTTTATATTTTTCCTAGACTGAAATGTACATGATACATTTAGAGAATGGAGGTCTGAATCTCAACTAATGTTAATTGCACGTCACTAAAACATTATTCAAGATGAATTTTGAGTACATTACAGTGTTATTTTGAACCACAATTGTATATTTTCTATTTTTTCTTAATCTATTATGTCAGAAAATACGTGGGCTTTGTATCTGAAGAGTATAGTGTTGATTCTTCATCAAGATTGACCATTCTCATATATTCCTTGAGCATGCATGAATATATACATTATTTCATAATCAATACTGGAATTGGGAGGTTCCCAGGAAGCTTGAATTTGAAGCCATTAGTTATGTTGTCTGTTTCTTTTCAGGATAACTGCAGGGAAAAAAATGAATGACCCTTTGTTTACCTAGAACAGTGTATGAAACACTATCATGCAGCTATAAAGCACCATTGCAAGAAAGGTGAATTAAAGGCAGATTCAGGAAGCCTGGTAATTTAGTTGCTTGCCTCTGAATAAGCAATATGTCTGTTAGAGAAAGAGAAAGCCAGGAAGGAGCTTAGAAGATCTCTGTCAAAGTGGACAGAGCCCTGAGCAAACCTGCTGTAGCTGACTCTGCTCTGAGCAAGGATGTGGGACGAGATAGTCCCCAGGCGTCCTTCCAACCACAACCATTCATATTGTATGAAATAATATAAACATATTTACTGCAAAGTTAATTAATGAATAATTAGAGAGCAAGGGAGAAAATACATGTTTTAGGATCAGACTTTAACACAAAGAAAGCCAGAGTAGGATGGAAGTATTCAGGAAAACTCTTCCAGGCAGTAGGACTTGTGGAGAAGGCTCTCTGTGAAAAATAACAGTAATACAACTACTTGCTTTCACAGTCTGTCTTTGTTAAAGGCCAGAAAATGCAGTTAGACCATATCACTCTGGTTAGGAATTTGCTCCATCTAAAGAAAATTAATGTCAAAAATTGTATCAGGTCTAAAGCTGAGTTCCTGTCTCTCAGCCTGGCACTGCAGCTCTTGTGCTTTTTGCCTTGAGGCCAGTCATGGTTAGGATAAACCCACTCCTTGCGACCTGCTGGAGATTTTTCACCACCCTGTCCCAGTCTCCAAAAAATTGTCATGATTGCAACAAGTACCTGCAATATTGTTAGCTCAGCTGGTTGGCATCAAATTAAGAGGAAGAATGGGCCACACTTTGTCCTCTACTTCTAAAAATCAAGAGAAGAGTTATTATAAATAAGGTCTTGCCTCCAGGCTTTCTTTTGCTAGTTGTTTGTACAATGTCAGGGAAATCCTTCATTATAAAGATGATTTCACTTTCAGGAAGCTATATACCATTTTTGTTTGCCAAAAATTTTCTTTGTAGAAAACAATGCATCAAGGGTTATAAAGTACATTTATTTTATAAGCATTGTGCTGAAAGAAAAAAAAAAAACCAAAAACAAAAAAATAACAAACAAAAAAAGAACAAACAGCAAAAAAAATATAGCAAAAAAGGAAGCAATAGGAAGGAGGGAGATAAATCTCCAAAGATGTGTTGCCACTGACTACTGAACCTTCAGTTGCATCCTGCCCCTGTGTGTTTTTAGATACTTGGTTTATTCCCTTGAAACCTTTCGTATTTCTCCCCCTGCCACCTCTGCTTGGATCATCATTAACAAACCATTAGGCACATTTTGTGGGACCTGAGTGCATGTGGGTGAAATTCTTTGTGGTTCTGCTCTTTGGAAGGGAAGTAAGGCAGGAATAATGGGCCCCTAAATATGGTTTGGTAAGTGTCTTTAGACTGGTTTGAATGATGGCATGCAGGAGGCAAGGCCTTTTCCTGCATGGGTTATTATCAACTATATGTTTCAAAAGCCTTTCACTGCTTGGTGCTGCCTTTTTTTTTTTTTTTTTTTTTTTTTTTTTTTTTTTTTTTTTTTTTTTTTTTTATTTTTTTTTTTTTTTCTTGTATAGGATATATTTTCTATTTTACCACAGAAGGGTCACTAAAAATCACTTTCAAGCAGCATTCATTTTAGGAGAGAACAACTTTTAAAGATTGAATTTTCCTGCTTGGGCAAAGAAACAGTACAATGGAACTTCAGCTTCATATTCAGCACTCTGCCTATTTGTCTATAGCAAACAGTATTTACAGTTGTACAAGCTTTGAGTAGTTTGTGATCAATCCTCAGACTGAAATGTATTCACAGAGAACATTTGAACAATTCTGAATAGGAAATTATATCAAAATAGAAAATTGGGTTTATTGCTCACATGTGTGCAAAGTGTGGAGTTGACCAAATAATTTTTCTTAAGGTTTTCTTTGATGTCGTTCTTACAGCATAAAAATCAAAGAGTTTCTTGTAAGAGTTCAGTATATCAGTGTTGATTTCAGCAGATTTTTCTACGTTCAGATATGTAGGAGACAAAAAGTGCTAGCATTTAAGAAATGCTTTAATTTGAATTGATTCGGGATTTTCTGGTTTGGCATTGCAAACAACATTTTGCAGTTAAACATTAGTTAAGAAAAGCTAAAAAAAATGTTAAAAATATGAAATCAAACTCAGAGTGATAAAAGGACAATACTTTCTTTTATTTCCCTCTCCCCCCCCCATTTTNGGCTTTTTTTTTTTTTTTTTTTTTTTTTTTTTTTTTTTTTTTTTTTTTGATTTGCCAGTTAATAAGAGCTTTCGAGATGTAGAATGCCTGGCTGTTTGGTTTTTGAGGAACTCAGATTCTCCTGGTGTAGAAACATAGGCCTGTGGAGTATGACATTGAGAAAGCAGGGAGCACTCAGGAAGGAAGAAATGGGGCACGTTTGGCTTTTTATAAAGGGTAACTGCATCAGCCTCCAGATGGGAGAGGTTGTGATACTGAAGTGAGTTTAGTCCCAAGTGTCAGGGTTCTTTAGAAATTGGCTTTTCTCAAAATGCCCACCATTAGTGACCTATTCAGGTTTGCATCATTCAGGCTAGGACAATTCCACTGCTTTCAGCGTTTTTAAACCATCTGAAATTTTGGCCCCAAGATGTATCCTCTTTGTCTGAAGATTCAAAGATTGGGGAATCCACACAATCCCAAACCCAAACAGGCATGAACTCTCAGGTTTTAAACCAGCTGAGGAAACAAAAGGCACTAAAACAGACAAAAACTCATCCCACCTGTGCTTACCAGTTTTCACAGGTAAAAAATTGACTAAGTTTCTTAAAAAAAGGTAATCCAAAACCCCAAAAGGCAATAATTCCTGAGGGGCTGAGGTTGTTACTCTTTTACAGAAGATCTTCTCCAAACTTCAAGTACTGGTTCTTTTTGTCCTGCTGAAAAAAAAAAATCTTCTTTTTAAAGATGGAAAAAACTGCTGTGCTCTTAGTTGTTACCTATTAGAGTGTAGAGCTTCTCTGTGTTGGAAGTTCCTGCTTTATTTCATTGTGATTTTATTGAGTCAAGCATTTGAGTGAACAAAGATTTAAATTCTACCTACCACAGCCTGGTTGGGATGCTGTTCAGTATCCATACATGGAAAAAGCTTTTTTCTCTACAATTTTTATAATATTATTTGCCACATGTACAGTGAATACTTTTCACTGACGCTTTGGATGAAAGACTTTCAAATGAAAACAAAAGTGACTGTGGTGGCACAGCCATAATATGTATGATATTTTTGATGGCAATCAAACTCTAACTTTTTTCAGTCTTGAAGTATATTCATACTACTACAATTAAATATTAGTTTTGCATAGGTATGCCATTGTGTAGGCTATATGAAATCTTTCCAAGTGGGGCAGAAAGGTTCAGAGGTTCGGAATACATGGAGTTAGGGCTAAGTGATCCTCCCCACATGATGCTTTCCCTCATTTTTCACAATTTCATATACTTTCTATAGATTGGCGCCTGAGAAGAGAACTAGAAAGGGTCTGTCTGCATACCCTGGGTATTTTCAATCTCACTGTTACTGACTGCTGCAGGGAACAGAGAAGGCTCTTCAGAAATGCTGAACAAACCTTTGGACTGAACCAGACTTATCAGTATAGGATGTAAAATAGCTGTTTCTTCATTATTTTTGTTACTGTCATTCAGTTATTTCCAGCATAGCATAGTATTTCAGCATGAAGACTATTTGGGCTGTAGTTGTTACATAGGTGAATGTTGGCATGTTTTGCTGATTTGCAAGTCTGGACACAAAGTAGCATACTTAAACTTTGGGTCATTGTATATTAATAATAAATTGTATAAGAATAGATCAGAAAAAAATTCTGTGGTTTAATGTTGTTTTGGTTTTTTTTTTTTACAGTCCTTATATGGTGTTGCAGTTTCTACAGTTCCAGAACTACCTCTCTTCTACACTCCTATAGATTTAGTGGATATCAGTGTAGAAATGGCTGGACTGAAGTTTCCAAATCCTTTTGGCCTTGCCAGTGCAACCCCTGCTACTAGTTCCTCAATGATTCGAAGAGCATTTGAAGCTGGATGGGGCTTTGCTGTCACTAAAACATTCTCCCTGGATAAGGTGAGGAAATAGTTTAATGTGTATTTTGCATGTAACCTTTGCATAATTAAAAAATCTGAATCTTTGGGGAATGGCTCTGTTATATTCAACTAACATAAAGGTAGCAGGGAAGGGTATGATGTATTGTGTAGTTCAACTAGTCTGTGAGCTTTCCACAGTGCAGTGACACAATTTCTGGTTCTGTTTGTTGTTACATTCTTCCCTTTTATTGACCCAACCTTTAATATTAGCCAACTATTAAATGAAAACATCCTTTCTTTTAAATACAGCAATGAAAATATTTCCTGTGAAGAATCATATTGTAAAGGGAATGAGTAACAGCTTTGTCATGTAACTCATGAAAGGTAGATTCTGTGCCACAGGCTGGCAAGACAAGCCATTGAACTGGAAGTGCAGTTGCAATGTGATAATGTGGCTGCAAGGAGGAGGCTGGGTGGGTAGTGGAAAGAGGATGGAAGCAACATAAAACCAAGCCTATGGAGAGAAGAGCTCAGTGATGTCAACCTTCAGTAACATTTAGTGGAAGAGGAAGGAGTTATAATTCTGTCTTGAAGGCTATGGCTCAGTATGGCACCTTAAAAAAGCATTTTGTGTGGTTTTAAGTGCCTAATTGCTTCTTTGAATTCAGGAGAATTGTAATTTCTCATTGCTACATTCAAAATGGTGAAGTGAGACTGAGCAAGAAGTTTAAACAGTGAAAGAAAATAACAGCTTTGATAAACAGATCACAGAGAAAGGAAACAGGTTTTGGGCTGAGATGTAGATATGGTTTGACTTCGGGAGAGAGGAAGAAAAGCAAAGGTGAATCCTTGAATGTAGGCCTGAGTAACAGTGTGAGTTATAGCAACATATAGTTAACCAGTAACAAACAGTAGTGAGGGCCGAAGAAAGCTTTTGAATTTAATTTGGATACAAAGGCCTTTTATTCTTGGTTCAGTGGGGGTATATACGAGGGTACTGATGGATGGAGCAGAAGAGAAAACGTGGATTTGTTCCTCTGCCAGCTTTCCACGGGTGAGCAGCATGGATGAATTAACTATAGTGGGCGCCCCTCTAGTCTGGGGAAGGTCAAAATGCTGTATTGTTACAGAATAGTGTAAAATATGTCAGGCTGGATTCTGCTGTCACTTATACCTGAAGTACCCCTGAGGAAGTGTTTGTCTGTATTGCAGTGGAGATTCCAATCTACTTCACAGGGCATCATATTAAAACACTTTTTAGGACATAAATGTCATTCAAGTATGTTTACAACTGACTTACACGTATCACATAGCATCAGCTGTAATTATTCAGTGCCTAGACTACAGGCAACCCATAGCAAGTAATGTGACTTATTTTTTTATCAGTTTTATTGCTGGTGTGCTGGAAGTCCTGCCAGACTGCACGTTGATTACTGTGCATCTCGAGAGCTAAACAGACACAGGCTGGGTTCCAGCTTGGGTGGGAGTTAGGGAGGAAAGACATGCATGTTGTAGGAAGTGATGTTGGTGCTATACTAAGCAGCAGACTCTGAGTCATTTCTGAAATGGCGACTGCAAAGTGTTCCACTGGATGCATGCTCTGGAGGTGTGACTCAGATGAAGATCTTGCAAGTTTTTTTGTTTTAAAGTATTTGTTGCAATAAGATATTGCAGGTGTTATTTAAGTTAATAAGTTCAGAAAAGGGCTATCTAGTGAATTCTAGTTCAGATATTGTTATTTCTGCTTAAGCTTCCTTCTAATATTCAACAGAAAACAGTACTCTGCCTAAACTCTTGAATCATGCTGTGTCTAGTAGAACTGTGTCCCACCCAAGTGCTACCTAGTTTTTCTGTTATTATATTCTTCCTAGTACTACTGCACTTCCCACAGCTGCTTTTGTGGCATGATTTGAGATGCTTGGCTGAGAGGTGCTGCAGAAGTGAAATTGCTTTTATTTTTCTGAGTAACATGGTACTTAACACTTAAAAAATAACAATTTCAAATGGGAATAAATGCTCAGTAAGGTACAGCAATTCTTATGTGAACTGAGTATTACAGAAAGACGGGTTTTGTTGACTTAATGCTAGAACAAATTGTTGGTAGAGAATTTGAAATATTATAGGTTGCCATAATGTGCTAACTTTTTTTTTTTTTAAACTTAGCTTCTGATTATCTAGACATGAATCTTGTGCAGTTTTCAGCAGGGAGCAGAACGTTCTCTTGGGCTGTGGTACCCATGGTGGGGATTTCAGACTGAGCTGTCCTACCCAGCTAGTCAAAGCAGACTACACAGCAGGATCGAGAGCAAAGATTTCCTGATCTAAGCCTTTGGAGTTAGTGGGAGGAGGAGCAGCTCTCCAGACAGTACAGTTCCCAAGAGTGGAAGAGCTTCTGGGGAGGGAGAGAGCTTGCTAGACACAGTTTTTGGCAGCTGAAGCTTTTCCACTTCAGCCTTGATTGTATGTGATGCAAGTAGGATTCTGTGTTCTTCCCTCATCTCCTCATTTTAGCTGTCCTGGTAAGGCTTAACTCATGGGCTTTCTTCTGATTCGCCAAGCCTGTGTGGCCATGGGGAACTTACAAGCAGTAGGAATTCTCCCTTTTTCAGAACCAGTGACTGAATTTGCCACTGTGTTCAGACACTGATAGGGGAAAGCAGTGAATTCCTGTTTACCATGGGCATCCTTTGGTGCTTCAGCAAAAGTGACTGATGCAGGCTAAATATGAGTGACATATAGGTTGTGAAAAGCACATACAGTCCAATCACAAATTTCCATACATTAACTACAGTGTGATGGAATAAGGTCAGAGAGAAAGCATGATAAATCTTGGAAGAAGGGGATCCAAGGACAGAGATAAAAAGGACTCAGGCTGGAGAGCTATGATTCTCGTAAGACACAGGATTTATTTCATATGAGCTACTTCTCCTTTTCTCTCTTTCATCATCTAGCACAGAAAGCTCTTCTAAAACACAAGGCCAGGAATCCCTGCAGCCCATGAGAGGCCCTACTGCCTTGTACAGAGGAGCTGTTGGGTGACAGTGCTGGAGTTGAGCCTCTGGACCATGATTTACTCCCTTGGTTTTTCTAATCCTCATGTGTCATGGCCTCACCTTGAAAGCTTCACATGCTGCCCAGAGGGAGTTAGCACAGAGCTCACTCTTTCATGCCGTGCTCACTCCCTTTTTAAACACCCACATACATTGCTTATAATTGTCTTCTTGACAACCCTTGTAGCATTTTCTGTTTGTAGGGTGAGCATTTCAACTGCGAGTGATTCAGCAAAGTTTTTTCTTGCATACTACTGTACTATTGTTGAAACCTACAAAAAAGCTTATGTAAGGAATAGCTGAAATTCTTTCAGGGTATTTATATTTCGAAATATACTACGCTCTACATACTTTAGAAGGTGCTGGATATTTATAGTGTAGAGTAAATATTAATCATAAGGGACTGTACCTGTATGTGTCTGTTGGTGTCTGTGAGGGAGATAGTGACTTGGAGAATTTTATTCACTAAATTAAACATCTGTGCGCAGCTGCTTTAGTATCAACTAGATTTAATTTCCTCCAGAAAAGGGAATAACTGCTTTTCAAATGGACAATCACTAAGAAAGACAAATGGTAGCAAAATAAAAGTGCCCCTTCACTTTTTCTACATTTGTGTCTTCCCTTTTTGACTGCAGGATCTATAGCTCATTGCTCTCTTGTTTCAAATAGTATTGTTGTCTTGTTCAAATAACTGTATGCAGCAACATATTATTTGTTAATTCTGCTTGCAAGGTATTGAAGGGAAATGGGAGAGCTGCATATCACAGAGTCCACAATAAATGGATACCAATTATTACCTCTTTTAGAGCTCAGATGAACAGAAAACTACATGCAGAATGACAGATACTGTATTAATTAGACACATAACTGTGAGTAGGAGGGTTTTAGGAGAAGTGTTATACTGAGCTGGTTTATTCACTAAGAATTTATTAGGGAGTATTGTTTAGAACACAAAATTTGTATTAAAACTGGTAATCACAAAGTTGGTATAAACACAATATCAGACTAAGTCGGTGGTTATATGGGGTGTGTACATTCCTATGCCAGTATTCACTACCACAGTGAGGAGTTTATAGCAGAAATTAGGGTTTTATCAGCTGAATTCAGGCTTTGTTGTTCTCTCACTGCGTTGTACAGGCTGTTTAGAAAGATGAAAAAACAACTGGGTTAGCAGAAATGTTTGCTTTGATTTTTAGATGCTTCCTCCACTTCTAAAATTTAATTCAGATTAATCAGATACATCTGTCTTTATTTTGTTGTGACATGCATTGATTTGTGATGCTGTCGCTTTCAATAATGCAGAAACAGTTGCCTCTATTATGAGAACCAGCAGAAATCAACATGCAGACTAACTTCATTTTTAATCTTTAATTTTTTTCATTACATATGGAGCAAGTTGCATGGATGATTTTAAAAACAAAGCTACAATTAAAACTAGATTAAATTTGATCTAAACCATAGAGGAGGAAACTTTCTAGCCATAATATATGTTTATGGAGCTTACAGATGTAGAGTTTACAATACATTTTCAGAATCATTTCTAAATAAAAATGCTGGCAGAGAATTAATTAATTTGCCTGGTATATATTGCATTTCTATGTGCTGTTATTACAACATACATATTCAGGCTCCAGCTAGTTCTTTCTCTGTACATTTGCACTGTGTGCACCTCGCTTCATAATTGAAGGTGGTAAAAAAATCATGGTACAATGATGCATTGTTTTCCATAACATTAGTATTTCACAGAAGTGAATCTGTATTACAAAATGTATATTTTTGTATGATATTACAGCATAGTAATTTAGATTAAACTAGTTATAATTTATGGTGCCAAGCCAAAAAGCTATTTAAGATGCATTAAAATGCAGAACCATGACATTTGAAATTCTGATGTTCTTAATATGACAAAGGTTATTCTATGGAGTTTTGCTATAATATGAAATATTAATATTTCACAATACAGTTTTGATGAAGTACAATTTGCCTAGCTTGCATATGATAAAGAAATTAAATGCTTACCAAGGGAGTTCAGTGAGAATTAGAGCCCCGCCTGAACATCTGCTTGAAATGTTATTATCCTGTCCTACTGACAGCATCGCTCCCTCATTGTTTTTCAAGATTGACAGCTGAATATTGTACTGATTTCTGCAGCAAATATGTCTAGGTGAACTTTGTTTGGTTTTTAGGAATTTAGAACATGCTTTTGATTTCCATCCTATAATTTTTTTTTTATACTCTTGACATTTGTAGATGCCAGATTGAGGTCTAGTATGCTGTAGCAAAGATAGACCATTGACTTGCAACGAAATGCCAGTTGATATCTCAGTAAACAGAAATATTACTATTCTTTATTGTGTGGTCTGTATGAAAGCTGTATGGGCTTTCTTTGGGGAGACAAATGATCAGATTGTTAATGTCAAATATAAAAGGGGCTGTTTGCCTTTCTACTAAAAAGCATTAGACAACTTTTATTAACTACATTTTTTGAACAGAAAAATGATCATTTATGGGATTCCTTAGCACGCAACACTCCTAAGTTAAATTATTTTCTTGTTTTGCAAGTTTTAAAATTATTTTTATTGGTTTTAGTATTCTTAGGAGTTCTTTACATCTTTAATTTTGTTCAATATTTCTGAAAGAATTTTAATAAGAAATACTGTCTTTATTATTTCGCAATTTTTCTAGTTCTAGATCAGTGCATAAAATCAGCAAAGTTTTAACAGGAGAGGTAAAAGGCAATACTAGGGAAGTGCTATAGAAGGTAATTATTATCTTTTAATTATGTAGTTATGCCATTTTTATACAGAAAATGTGTTATTTAGCTACAGAAAAGGAACAAATAATTCTGTGAATCTGAGTAGCAGGAAAACAGACTTTTCTCCTTTTTCCCTGAGAAAAAGTATTTTTCTGATATGCTCAACTTCAGGACCAGATCTCATCTCTCTACTTAGTTTTACCCTATCTCTGACCCAGTTTAAAGAAGGCTGCAGACTTCTTTGTGTGCAAATAACTCCAAAAGCTTCAAAACTGCTGTCTGAGGAACTGGAAAGGACTGCATTTCACCATTCTTTTTCCTCAGTCCATACATCTCTATGGCCTGGAAATTTAGGGGTTTGGCATATCTTCACCCTGGAAAAATCCATCTGCTGAGATGTAGCACAGCTTGAACACAGTGAGAGACCAAAGATCCCAGGACTGAGAGCTTTAAAAACGTCATTACTGATAAGCCAAGGCCTTTCCTACCACAGCTGAAGTCTACACCAGGTAGATGCCCACCTTAAACTGATGCAGGTGTGCATCTTGACACTGAATTTGCAAGTGAGGCACTTTGGACCATTTAAAGTCTGGTTTTGCCATCAGTAATTCCAGTTATTTTGGCCAATTAATATTTTCAATGCTGAAGATACAAACTGCATTTTTAAAGCAAGAGTTTAACAACAATCCATAAAAATTTTCTCTCTCTTTCTCTTTGTGATTATATTTAGTACTTTAGAAATTAAAAACTTACAAGTTTGTGATAAAAAATTAAACCTCTGGGGAAATGTTTAGTCCTACTCTTCCCTGTAGCATTAAATATCACAGAAGTGCTGCACTTCTTCTGCAGTGGGAGTCTCTTTCTGCACGGAGTCTCTCATGGAGAAGTCTGTTATCTCAAGGCGTGGAGCACAATGTGACAATTCATCAGTGGAAGACAGAGGGATCTGTCATGCAGGGGTGTTGCACATTGAGTCAGTAAACCTCATCTGTGCTAAGGGACAGATTTTTACAAGCAGAGGATCAGCATTTTTCTTCCCATGTTATCACTTTTTCTGCCATTCACCCTCATGGAGCAGAGTGAGTGTGGCTGTACTTTTATACCTTATGCCTTGAGCTCGTGGTGTAATTTCCACAAAGTCTAAGCTGGCAATGGATTACCTTCCTGAGAGCTGCACACAAAGCTGGCCAGCAAAGGTAAAACCAGATACATGTCTAAAACTGGTTCTGAGTAGGCTGCAGGATTCTCAATTATGTATAAAGGATTTGGTTTCTATTCATCCGGGGATTTTTTTACACAGTATTTAGAGGTTGTTTCTTTTTCCTGTCTTTTTCTTCCAGAGTCTGGTTTAAGACAGTGTAGCCAGAGTGCATATACATATACAAAGTGTAAGTGTAAACATTAATCTTGAGCTTGAACATTTCAGGCAGCTTCTGTATAAAAGACTTGTAAATCAGTCTTTAAGATATTTTTTAATCTGAAAACTGTTGTGTATTCTAGTGAAACTTACAGTACACTAAGATTGGCATAACTCAGGAGCAGTTCAAGTGTAATTCTGAAAGAGCGTGTAGACTGCAACACTGAGGATCTTGCTACGTAAGCCTTTATGTAAAAAATAGCTTCCAAAAGTAGGAGTGTTCATTCCTGCTCTGCATATGTGCTCTTCTGGTAGTGACCAGTACTTAAAAGAGGACATAATTTCTATTCATAGTGTAACTGTTACCTAGTCAGTCAAACAAAATGGATGAAAACTTTACATTGGTTAAAAATCAGAATGATATTTCTTTTTATTTGGAGACACTGCTTTGCTCTTTAGTAATTTTTCTATATTTACCTCATTCTTCTGAAAATACCTACAAATGTTTATTAAGAGAGAGACAAGGAGAGCACATGCATGATTTTCCAAAACTGCTGAGGATCTGCAGGTCCTGATGGCTGTACCTGAAGTACTCAACATTTTTGAATATCACATCCTGAATAAACAGGATTCTAAAAAGCAAATATGTAACATATTTGTGTAAAATACTATTCAGCTACATTTTTCTGTGGTTGTTTTATATGTCCTTGGAAGGTTGTTGGTTATCTTGAAAATGACTTGTAATTTTTTGTCTGAAAGGAATTCAGCTAAAAAGGCAGTTTGAATGTAAGCTAGAAATTGGCAAGTGTAATTCTGAAATCTAGAATTGTCACATTTTTTCCATTCTCAATTCAGATTGGTTGCAAATCTTTTAGTTTTGCACCAACCAACTGCACCTAACTTTCTTAAATGAAATATAATAAAATATATTTTATAATTTATTAGAAAAAATTTTAGGATATTTTTCTTAATAGTTATATTTGAAACACGTCTAGAACAATCATAGCATAAAGCCATACTTAACATTTTTGAGTTCTAGAGTAAATTACAATCTTGCCTATTTTTTGAAATTGTTATGATGCATTTAATTAGCTAACCACAGACATTCAGGAAAAAAATAAATCTTTATTTTGTCAATATGGAATTCAGAAGTTTCCCTTCTGTTTAGTCACTGGCTTTTTGACTCTCCTCATTTAGTTAAGTGCATGTGTCAGAGTTTGGGATTTTTTCCCTCATTTCCACATTCTAATTATAAAAATAAATCCAGAACACCATCTAGACTTTAGTCTAGGCCTACTTAGATACCGAAATGGAATAAAGGAAAAGTGGTTGTCATGGTTCAATTGCTCTGATTTACAGTTCAGCATCTTCACTGAGGTCTGCATTCATTGCCGTGGCCAAATGCTGGCTTCTGCAAAAGCCTAGGTGGCACTTTGGGATCAGACCTCTGCCCACTGAGATGCCAGGGCTGCAGAGCCTTGGGGAGCACCTTCCAGTGCTGGGCCTCCTCCCTGGCACAGCCTCTGGCTTCTGCTCCAGCCTGGCACGTTCCAGGGCAGCCGGGCTGTTGGTGGCTGCTTTGCTGCTCTGCACCACGCCAGGAGGCCTGAGGCACCTCGTGCAGCAGCTGTGGCCCCAAGATTCCTGGATGGACCATTCAGTCTTGCCAGATGTTTGCAAAAATGTGGGCCCAAACTGGCTCTACAGGGGCACTCTGAGGTCAGTGTCAGGCGTGTATGTGGTGCTGCACAGCTCGTGTTAAGGGTTTTACAGGCATTAGCTGAAATGATATGACTGTCTCTGAACTGGCGTGTGTTTCCACACACGTGTTTTCAGTCTTTAGCTTAATCACTTCTCAAGGAATTTTTGGTTATAGCAGTGTAGCTTCTATGTACACTTCTCTTAAGTGTTCGAGTTATCTCAGGTCTTGAGTTCCCACTTGGTAAATGAAGAGGATAAGGCTGTGTTCAACATCTGATTTGCCCACACAAGAAGTTAAGAAAGCAAAGAGCTGATTTTTGAATCTCATGGTGATATAATTGCATTTACTCCTGATTGACATTGTTGGAAAAGCAGAATGAAGTCCCTTATGTTTAAAAAACCTGACAGGTTCTTATGTTAAAATACCTATTACTAATCCAAATATGTATGTGAGTGTATTCTAAATAACAGTTCTTATCATTGTTTGAGATATATAATCATCTACTTTTTAACTACAATAGGGATTGTGGGATTCTGTCCTTCAGTCAGGAAGTGTAGGACTTTTGTGAATAAATCTTCTAGAGTTAATTCCAGAAGGATACAAGTATATCTATCCTGTGAATTTTGGAATTACAGCTTTTAAAATTATCCAAAAAAGCTTTGTCAATGCTAATTGCAAAATCTAATTTTCAGTCTATAGAAAAAAGGAAATAGGAATACACATTTTTAGTAATCCTTTAATATCCATGTTATATTAGTCTTTAATTGCAATTTCTCACATCTTGTATTATAAGGACATAGAACTTTAGAATTGTATGGAGGACTTGATACTACTTCAAAATTATTTGTACTGAATTACACTAATGGTACTGAATTATTATTGCTTATTGAAATTTTATGCTTTATTTTGGCTTTCCTGGTGCATTTTAGACTAGGAGGCAGTTAATGACAATGCAAGCTATAGGTCTTAAAAGCAGCTATCACCACCTTTTCACTGTTGTAGAGCATATATTTAAACCTACAATATGTTACTAAGTTTTAAAATTATTTTTTCTTTACCTTCTGCTTGCCTGACTTCCTTGATAATTTAGTACAGTACAAGAGGAAAAAAAAATTAAATTCCTTAACCATATTGCAAATGAATAAGACATAAGGTAATGTTATAGCTGGATGTTTCTTTGTTAGCAGCTGACCTTCTACTCCTAGAGAAAAGAAAGTCTTGGCTAGAAGACAGTTCAATAAATGAACAGGCTATATATTGATTTTTCTCCCTCTTCCCTTGTTATGTAATATGATTTCCCTTCCCTTGCAAGAGTTGCTGTTGTACAGGATAGGGCTGGGATCACGGTCGTGGAAGCGTATGGGAATGTGTAGACTAAGGAAGGCTGTCACAGCAGTCAATAAGATCTGAGAGGTGTTGACTAATTGCCTGCTAATTACACAGTAAATTGTCTAATTAAGCTGATGGTTAATTAGGGTACGCTCGCACAGCAGTCTTATGGAATTTTTGTCTGATGTCTGGGAAGCAGCTTGTGTAATTGGCAAACTGGTACGGACTGGCAGAGAACACGACTGGGAAGCAGGCTGCCAGTAGATGACAGAATAAGGATGCGTTTGCACAAAGGTTGTCATGTGAACACGCAGGGGTTTGTTAGCCTTCTCCAGCTACGTGGCAGCCAGCACAATCAGGAGTCGAGCTGAGAGCTGCTGGAAGCTGTAAATAAAATAAGGCTTAAGCATGTAATATCAGAAAAGCAGTGACATGTGCTCTTTTATTTTAGTTGGTTTGAACTTTAGATATACACAGGGTATCAAAATTCTTATGTACAGAACTTCAGCGAGCGGTGTGACCATAGCAGTAATTATGGTATTGTGATCTATTCAGTGGAGCCCCAAAATGTTCCAGTTTCCAGGGAACTGCTGTATGTACGTTGTTGAAAAAGTATAGTTGTTAATGAGGATGCTTGCCAGCCATCATAACCATCATGTGTGGCCTTCTGAACGCACTTCAGTTGGCATTGTGTCCATCCCTAAATGTGACAGAGTGTGAGCAGGTCATAATGTGCACACTGTGCATAACTATAATATCATTAATGAAAATCTAGATTCCAGATTCTCACCCAAAGCCAATGGAAGTGGTCAGGAATATTAAGCAGAGAGAACCTGGGCAGTAGAGGAGTACTGACGCCAAATTCAGCAAAGTATAAGTTTGCTGTGACTTAAATTTTTCATTCAGTAAAATAACATGGTACATGGACTTCCTTAAAGTTAATTACAAAGGTAAATATCCTGCAGAATCAGAATTACACAACAAAGGATTGGGTGTTTACATGATATGGTGATTTAATTTTTAGCTACGCATCTGCAAAATCTATGAAAAAAATAGCTCTGTATATCATGAGATAAACAAAATAAGTGTGCAAGTATATATGTACTTATTTGTTAAAAATGTTTTGATGTCACTTGAGCAAAGTGAAACTTAATATCCACTTTGATTTCTGGAAACCACATTGGCTTCAGAGGTCCCCATCATTTTACTCCTAAGCATTTGGGGTATGTGGTTTGAGTATAGTGTCTTTGTGGAAGAAAAATTAAGCGGATTCTGGATTGCTACTGAAACTTGGTTTTCATTTTTTTTCTTTTAAATTTAAACCACATATATGTTTCTTTTCCCATAGAAATAGAATTTTAAAACAATATTTGAGAGATTAAATTATACCTCATTTGAGTTAATAAAGCCAATTTTATCCTGTGATCTTCTCCTAACCTGCACAGTTAACAATGCCTTTACGTAGAACCTTCTATGTAGTGAATGTTTATGATTTTTCCTTCAAAAATAATTGGGTCAAATCATGGTACACTAAGAGCGTTCTCACTGTGCCAGTCATCAGACACAGGACTCCAAACACTCGCAGGCTAATTCAGAAGGCTTTAAACCTTCTCTGAGGGGAATTATAACAATGTTGATCCTTGTAATGTTGCTCCTCTGTGTATATTTCCACAGAAGAGTTCCCTGAATCAGGTCCTGTGAATTGTTGCATAAAACCAAAAAAGCTGAAGTAGATCGTTTCAAGTCAAAACCATACAGGGAAGGCCCTGTGTACATAATTTTCTTTCAAATTAAATATACTTTAAATTTACATTTAATATTTACATGTAGGATTTTTCCACATCCATCTGCACATATGTAAAAACAAACCTCTTTAGTTAATTTTTCCTTACTGTTTTAAGGTTTATTCTTTCAAAGTATTGGAGAAACTATTGTTTTTGCCTCTGACAGCATATTCAGGAGCAAAGCTCACTTCACTAACCAACTGCAGGAACTAAAAGCATACGGTGCAACCATCACAGTTGCTTTCATTTTCTGTCATGGGGCAACAAATGGATATGTTCTAATGCATTTTATTCTCTGAAGACAAAGAAAGGAGTTCAGAGGATAATTGTTACCTTATTATATCCTTCAAAAGGAATTTCTGGCACATGCTATTATGATTTATGTTTTAATAAATCACACAAACATAGAAAAGTATTTCTGGTAATTCACGTGGTGTAGAAAATGTATGTGTGTAAAGCCCTATTGCAACATGACAATCTGTAATAAGAATTGTATGGCAATACTGCTGCTGTTAAACAGCATCAATAGCCAACTTTTTTAGAAGTAATTTGTTTTAAAAGTACCAGTCTTTTTTGTATGCAGTTATTGGTCTATCTTATATGTCTGTGGAATCTGTAAAAATTGGAAACATTTCCCAAATGTCCCTAATGCAGTCTGTCCCAAAGCACCTTCCTGGTCCGTTTTCCAGCCTCCAGCTTAAACAATGGAGTGAGAGGAGCGCGATGCCAGCGTGTGTTCAGCCTTATTGCCTGTGATGGTTCTCTCCCTGTGCCGTTCAGGAGGGTTCCTGTTTGCACACTTTTATTTAATGTGCATAACAAGCCATGGAGAAGGTGTAGTAAAATGACATTGATTGAAGTGTTTTCAATATGTCAAAACTCAGCTTTATAACTCTCAGCTGATTTAGCTGGAGCAGCTGATTGCATTGTTCAGTGTTTGTGGGAGACTGGGGCATGGTTGAAAGCGTGCTGAGTAAAAGTCAATCCAGACAAGATAGGAGTGATGCTGGAATCATTAGAGGAAACATCCAGAGGGTACAGCAAGAGAATTATCAGTCCTTCCAGCTGAGGGGTGTAGTTCCATCCCAGGCTGTTGCTGCAACAACAGATAAGAGCCAGAAGCCAACACCCCTTTTATTTTCTGAATACAAGCTTTACCATGAGTATCTATACTTTATATTTCAAGATTAACCTACTGTCAGCCCGTGCTATATTGGACTGGGTGTTAATCTATCCAAGTGTTGTCAGTGGTGATGAACTTCATGGCTTGAATTCTGCCAAGGGAATCAAAACTGCCCCCAGCCCCTGCTGCCTGTTTTGGGTGTGCTGGGAGGGAGCAGAAGGAGGTGCTGGCAGTTTGCAGAACGCTCTTGTTGCACGGCTTGGTGTTCCTGCCCAGGGTGACCTGTAACAGCCCAAATCCCTTAACTCCAGCACAAGCCTAAAGAGCTTGTTTTTCCTCCCTAACTTTGCAAGAACTGAGGAAAGGATGAATATTGGGTTGCTCATTGCTAGTAGGTTTTTATTATTCTGTTTAAGTTTGTACTGCTGCCAAGAACAGTGTTCTTCAGAAGGTCAGTTGATTGCTGCTCTTGTGTAGGAGGTAGATTTTAAAGACTGACAGGAGTACCTGAAATAGGTGATATCACATGGAGGTAATACAGGTCTCAAACACATAGATAAGCAAAATCTTATTTTCCTATATTCTGGATATATTCAAACTCAGATGAATTTCTCTGTTGACATTTGTGGATTTTTTTGTTTGATATCCAGAAATTTTTTGTGCCTTTAAAAATAGAATATTGGAGTCCACGTCCAAATTTTTCGAGTATATACTTTTGAGTGTTACATTTCTTAAATGGTTCCATCATTTCTTATTCTAGGCTAAAAATCTGCATTTATCTCAGTTAAACTTGAACAAATCTATCAGTGAGAAAATTCATAGTAGGATATTATAATTTCTTTTTCTCAAAACAGAAATGCAAATTTAATTTTCACTTCGCAATAATACTGTATATATACAAATGCATAGTTTTTTACTTGAGCAACTTTACTCCCATAATATAATCTACATTTTCATTTCTATTTTAACACTATGGTTAGAGAAGGCTCTAAAAATGTGTGAGAGAATAAGAATATATCTGAGAGTAAGGTATTAAAATGATAAGCCAAGGACCATCAATCTTATGATTTCTTTCTTATGCCCCTCTCTACAATACTATAAGTGATACTTTGCTACCATAACAAAAATTGTTCTTACTGTGTGTTGGGAGTTGTACACCTGTTGATACATAAGCTCTGTCTTGTGATTGAGGTTTATTCCATTGCTTTTTGGGCGGGTTTTTTGTGTTTCTTGCATTCCTCCTTTTACACTATTCTAAAAAATTAGTTCCAGAGAGCACAAGGATTTAATGAGATTTTAAATGATGAAAAACCAACAGTTTCTACAGAAAGAGAGTGACGTATTTCAAGCTCCTTTAAAAATATACCTGGTGGTTAAATTTATGCAGAGGAGAGACTTGATTCTGTGTCCAACATCCTCCATGTCTCTAGCTTGCTTCAATTATGTTCAGGGATTCACATTCCTACCAGGTCTCTTCCTCACACGTGTTCCTTGTCTTTTAAGTAATCTTTTTCCAGACAGCTAATTCTCTGCCCAAATGAGCAGGTATCATGGGCAGTGGACCATCCATACTTGTTTGGCTTTTGCAACGTGCGCTGGGCTGCTTCCTGCTCTTACTGTAAATGTTGGGACACAACATCACCCATATTCCTGCTTTTCTGTCTATTAATCAGGAGTTCACACTGCTTGCTGGTATTCAAAACCATTATGTTAGTGCCTGTTACATACAAAATAAAACGACTTGATAGCATAATTGAGGATGTAGTATTTGCATTCAGCACGTGTGTTTACAGCGAAGTGTCTTGATATAGCTGAGCTCTCAGGGACAGGAACATCAAGTGCAACAAAGAAAAACATTTTTCTTCCAAGTGGTGGAAATGAGAGTTGTTTATTTTAAGAGATCTTATGTAAACCTAACTGGGGGAGGAAAAGTAAGCCAGCATTTCCAGCCAATCCACGCCTGCACACACATATCTCGGCTGGCCGGAGCTTTCCCCTTTGGTGCTGTTAGCATTTTCATTTCAAAAAATGACAGTCTGCAGTGGAAGCAGTAAAAATGTTCAACCTGTGGTTTAAATTATTGATTTTTTTGAATATTGAAGCAGTATTTCAAATGGGTTTTGTTTGAGTTACTTCTGGGTAGAGAGTTCCAGAGGTAATTTGATATCTAAAAGCCTGTGTATTTCAAAGCCATTTCAGTCTTTTGAGTTCCTTCAGCTGATCAGCTGATTGGGTAAAATGCCTTATTGTCTCCTGAATTGCAGGCAATAGATAAACTGCAGCTCAAGGTTAGCACATAGACCAGCATACAATGCTCTTGGTGATTTATTATGTGTACTCAGTGTCCAATCAACTGACAAAAAATACCTCATTTATTTTTAATGCTGTAACTTATCTTCACTTTAAAAAGAAAAAAAAAAAATTGAAATGCTGGTGCTCACAATCAAGATCATGGGAGCTCTGTTACCTGTATTTCTAGGCAATGATGCATAATTAAAACTAGGTGAATTCGTGATATAAAACCCAGTATGTGTAAATAAGAAGTTAGGTGCATGTATTTTCACAAGTAGGTTGTTCCATTACTGTAGAACAGAATGGCTGTAGTGAAAGAGAAGACACTTTTAAAGAACTCACATTCTTTCACAAAGGGCTGGGTTGTTGGTAGTTGTACATGTACAACATTTAGGAAATTATCCATTCTCAGAACCCTTCTAGTCACAGAACAAAAATGTAAAAAGGTATTACTTCAATAAGGCTCAGCTCTGGCAGTGAAGCCATATTGGAATGAATATTAGAGTTGATGGGAACTGTGAAAACTAAATTAATTGCAAGAATGAGCCCAGTTAAGAGGGATTATTATACTAATGACACTAAATATCACAGAATAGTGGTGTGAGTCAGATTTTAGACAGGTTTTTGCCTTAAGGAGGCTATGGGTTTAAGCATACCACTAAAGTATGAATTATGCAAATAAGTTATGCAATTTATTTTGCAAATATGCATATGTATGGCATATATGTTTCAACAAAATTAAAATATACAAATATAAATTGTGAAAAGATGTACGGCATAAAGACTTTATATAATGCCCAGTTGGTTTCCATCTTAAAATAATGCTATGACTACAATGCAATCCTACAGTAACTAGTTTGTGTGAGTGTAGTTTAAAAATTTGTCATATTTTGTCGATCCTCTTGGGATCTGCCCTACAGTGTTTTGCATTGTAGTTTACGAAATCCCATTCAAATCCCATGAGTTCCTGCTGTACTGGTGTGTGCACAAAATAATTTTATCCACCCTTTTCTAGGAGTGCAGCAAAGGAGTCTGCCCTGCTCTGTACTGGCTGCACTAGGGGAAGGTTGTCTAAAATAGCAGAGGTATAAAAATCCAGACCCCCTAATTCCTCCAAAACCAGAAAGATACAATCCATATCTGCCTATATACTGAATTGTTATTCCCATTAAGCGAGCACTGACTGTGCTGCACAGATCAATCTCCATATGTGGGGATAAGCTGGGAAGAGTCTCAGCAATTCCTGGGTGTGTCAGGTAATGCTGGGTGTTGGAGCTCTCCTTGGCCCTGATGCAAACTTGGCTTCATTGCCCTGGGAGTGACATTGCTCCTGGCACATGGAAGTAATCCCGTTTCTTAGTGATGTTTTGCAGCGAGCTATGCTTTAAACTCTAAAGATCCATGGTAGGAAAAAGGAGGCAAAGACAATCCCTACATTCTATTTATCACTAGTATAGTTATTCCCAACCAAGGACTTGTGGGCCTAAACCCCTTATTCCTCCTGAATTTGTCGCTGACTTTTCGTGTTTAGCATCAGAAAGCTTTTGAATTCTTGCCCAATTTAAAATCAATATTCTATTGGAATAAGCAGAGAACCTGCAAGTCAAGCTGCCCTCTGTAGCTCAGGACAGATTTCCTCCTAGTACTCTGGGTTTGAGCATGCATAAGCCTTTTGCAGCAGGCCACAGCTGGCTGTGCCATTAATGGTGCCAGAGATCCAGCCACAGCTGTCCTATACTTTCTTGCACCCCTGTGGCAGTAATAGTGGGAACACTTACCATAGATTCTCAAATGAAACTCTAACTCAATTATAGTGCCTGACAACCACCTTCCTATTGATTTCATGGAGAATGGACTTCATATCTACCTTATCAGTGTGTGCTGCTAGATCCTCTGATGAGCATATTTACTTAACTGACAGACCTGAGCAATGACTCCAGAGAGGGCTGGGGTTTAGGACCTGGTATACATTTAATGAAAAAAGACATGCTTAGCTTAGAATAATGTTTTTCCTCAGTGGTAAACAGGAGAGTGGTTCTGCTAGGAATTTCCACGTATCATGGCTGCTTTCAGTTCTTACAAGAATATTTTAATGAGCTTTGATTTTTTTTTTTTTTTCTTTATTAAATTTGTTTTATGTCCCACAGGGTGGATTTTTAAAAGCCAATAGAACATGTAATTTTTTCATGGGCATTAAAAAAGTTAATAGGCATTGACTAAGCTACTGCTATGAAAACTTCAGGTGAAAGTAGAGGAAAACCACACTTGAGATGGGGCCTCTGTGTCTGCCACAAGCAGATGGGAAACAGGGCTTGTCCTTTGGCATAAAAATTCTATGTACACTTCAGCACTTCTCTACATGGATTTCTGCCTGTCAGAGAGGGTATAACATCTGCAAACACTGAATGTTTATTTATTAAGAGCTCAGCTTGGAAAAGCAGAATCAGCCCTTCAGGCCAGAAATCTCCACTTTGAAGCTCTCAAGTGGAAAAAGCCATCTCTGTCTAGATTATTGAGCCCGTGTGTGATGCCCCTCATGATGACTGATGGATGATCACACAGTGCTCTCAGAGGAGCTCACATCTCCTGGTGACAGACCTAGGCATGCTGGTTCTACCCTTCCTGAGCTCAGTCCTTCCAGGGTTTGCATTCCCAAATGCTCTCCCTGGAGTGTATACATCCTATCCCAGGTTTTGTATGAGCTGTCCTGCCAGAGAACTGCAGTGTGTCCTTATCAATCAAAATATGCCAGCAGAATTTGTTCCATGATTCTGAGGGCCAGGAAAAAACCTCAAAACTAATTTTGTAATTAGTCATTACAAAAATGGTAGCTAATTAAGGATGATAGTTTAATTTGCAGTGCAAGATTTGAGATGCCTTGCAAGTTGATTCATAGAAAAATAATGTTGAAAGAATGTTGTCAGTTATTTGATTTTTCTTTATTTAGCCTAAACCTATTCTGAAAAGTAGTTCAACTACTTTTATGTCAGTGAATATAAAATCTAACATTTTGCATGCAGTACTCTTATGTGGGTCCTTACTCTGGTAGCCAGCACAAAGAGGAAAATGCTAGGGGTTTTTAAAGAATTTTAAGGTAGATGAGACCTCCAGTAAATCTGTTTTAAAGATCTGGTCTAAAATGTAGTGCTGAATTTAAATTGGTTTGAATCTCTTACAGGATGTTCAAATGCTGAGTTAAAATTCACAGGGGCTGATACTTTCATGGTTTGTTTATCCCCATGATTATGTTATCCAGATCTCTGTATAATCAGGCTCTGAGAATGTGGCTTAGCCTTGAAATCCCTGCTCTTACAAAAGACCCTTTGACTTCCAGAGACTTTTACATGGAAAAAGATAAAAGGAGTATGTTCAAAACAAAGTAAATGTTCAAGAGCTCAGTTATCAAAGTAGTAATCTACAGCTAGATTATCATTGGAATGTAAAGCGTAGTAGTCCTTTAATACTTCCATTTTCCCTGTACCTCTTTTTCTACAACTTGAAATTATTTAGTGCTTCCCTGGAGAATTGATACTTTTAAAGTTATATGCCTAGCTATTTAAATAGCATCCCAAATAGAATTGGCATTGTTTCCTTGCATTCCTGACCCCTAATTCCATGAATGTTAATTAATGCTTACAGTATTTAGCATTCTTAGTCCTAATGGAAAAAGAAAAGACATAAGTAGGTTCAAGACTTACCTCAATATTTGCAATTCATCCCCAGCAGAAAATTTAAATACATGCTTGAAGGAAGTAATGTGACTCTCATCCTAATTACTCAATCCAGCAAGAAAAATATTTTGGATTACACACACATTTAAATATAACTTTGGTGATCTGTAACTCCCTGATGTTGATTCTTTGTGCAAGAATTTTAACAAGTCTTTAAATAGGATTGTAGTTAAAACATTTTTATTGAAGAAATCATATATTTTCCCCCTGAAGGAAGGCATCTAGTCTCCCCTCCTCCTAGGAGAATATAATAGTCTTGATTTACTTACAGAAATCCGGAGGAAAATATTTTAGTGATGGTTCACAATTTACTAATGGAGTTTTACAAAAAAAGCCTCTAGGAACAGCTAGAAATACATTGATTATATGGCTTCCCTGTGAGAAAACAGTAATTAAAATTATACCACAGATTCTATCAGGACATGTTAATATTTAATTAGGCAATAAATGAGCTTGGTACAGGTGTCCAGAGTTGTTGACAGGAGCTTTTTTAATCCATGTAGTATTGTCTCTTAAATAAATAGTTACCTCTGCTTTTTTCCAGTAATAAGTTACATGCCTAATTAGCAGTGATTAGTATTGCTGTGTTAGAATTATGAGATGAAGTGCAATTCTCTTCTATTTTTCTTCTAGAGGAGCTCATTCTGTGGTCTTGTGTGTCTCGGCTTCTAGGTCATCCTGTTAGGAACCTCCCGATACTGGTGCTGCCCTATACTCTCCTTACAGTAATTTGTTTAGCAATTAGAGAACAGTATTACAGAAGCTAATACTGAGTTTTCTCTAATGATAATGTTTGAAAAAACTATATTAATTTGGCCTCCCCATCAACTACAAGAAGAGAATTTGTAAGCGTGACTCCCTTTAGCGATTCTTTCAAAGCTGCCGCTGCAAATATGTAATGTAATTCTTACTTCTCTTTCCTGGGTTTTATTTTTTAAGGAGTCTTGCCTATGTTGCTTCCCCCCTGATTTTCTTAGACTCATACATTTATAAGTACATTTTCCTTCTCATTTCATGGGACCATTCAATAGCACTCATCTAGAAAGAAATCTTAAGAATTGCTGCTCCTTTATTTGGTCAGTTAAGTACATTTACTTCACAACAAGTTTTGATCACTGATTAGAAAGGATGATATTCCCTAACAGCTGAAAATGGGCTAATATTTGTAGATGTCTGCAAAATAGTTGGTTAAGGCAAGCTAAGTTTTTATGATCTAAATCTCCTGTAGTTCCAAGGGTAAGCATTATAGACTGAAGTACTGTTTTTCATTTACTCTGCATTAATCTTCCACCTTTGTGAATGTACACAGGTCCTTAGAAGCCATGGTACAGAAATATCAGTTTAGGATGCAGATCAAAAGCTGCAATCAGTGCAGATATTTTATTTACCTATGTACTGCTATTTTATTCTCTGGTCCTCAAATCATTAGCATTGCATAATTTGCATTGCCGTTTTCTGTTCTTGTGACCTCTTACTGAAAATTAATTAATGTTTTAAGAACAACTACTGAACATTTTTCTCATCACTCAGCTAAAGCAACTATTTGTTGATTAGGTGATTTACTATATCAGAACACCAAGAGCCAACAATCATAGAATCATTTAGGTTGGCAAAGGCCCTTAGGATCATCAAGTCCAACCAATGACCCTGAACTGCAAAACAGATCCGAAAGTGAATGTCTGCATACAGATTTAACTTTCTTTCAAAAACTATAAGTTCTACTTCTCTCTTCTTTGATGGGTGTAGTTTTTGACCACAATACAGTTTGACAGCAGAAATTTAATCATGTCCTTCTGCTTAGACCTTTATCAGAAAGCTGATAAAATGTGTGCTCACCCTGATCGCTAGCAAGAAATTCTTAAAATGTCCTTCAGGTTTTTTTTTTCTTTCTCCCCTTTCCATCCCTCACTTCCCTTTCTCACAGAGAAACTGATATAAAGCTGATGAGAATTTGGATTTGCTTTGAAAGCATCTTTTGTTCAAAGACTAATTTTAACCTTGTGATAGAAATTGCTTTTTGTATTCTGTTGAATGTGATATCTGGTAATTGTTTGTCAAGACAAAGTGCTGTAGGACATAATACATTTTAAAATTATCTTTGTAATTACAGTAAAAGTGCCCTTATATTCTAATGCCTAGAAAACAAGCAAATATGTTAAAAAAAAAAAAAAAAAAAAGAGAGAGAGAGAAAAAAAAGTTTTTATTTTAAAGCAATATGGGTTTGTGCTGTAAAACGTGGGGTTTTTTTAAAGGCTCAAGCAACTGTAACTGACAGAAAGATCAAATACTTCATTTCCTTATGAAATATACAACTCAACTATAAAATATTTGCAGATTTGGCATAAACATTATAGTTGCTCTTCTATTGCTTTGTACTTTTATTCCTAATTTGTATTGTATTTGAACCTCCAAATTTACTATTTTAGAAAGCTTAAGTTTATAACGTGACTTTGAGACAAATTGTCATGTCTGAATTAACAAAGTTTGGGGGATGGCTGTTCTTTTAAGCAAGGGCAGCAAACCATTTCTATTTGACTTACAGTGAGGAAGGGATTGTTCCACAATTATCCTAAAGTAAAGAGAGTAAATTTTTTCTATTTAATACACTGATCTAGTGAGATTATCTAAAGAGCCTGGGATTTTGCTGTCTTCATCACAAGTTATGGGTGCTGATGGCCTTCTGTCTGGGAATTGCATTAGTAAGGAAGGTGTGCTGAGCAAGCAGCACTGATAAAAGCTTGGGTAGAAATGAAGTTCAGTGTCTGTAAATTCTGAAGTTTCTCATGCGTTCTCATGGCAAAATCTTAAAGCACTAATGAGACAATATAGGAAAACATTAAATATGTGGTAACCAAGCCTCTAACTTGTCATTTGTCTTTCACACAATATGAGTGGTTCAGCAGTTTTTCTCCAAAGTCCTGACACATTGCTTTTTCCCTTATTGGGCTGCAGTTTCCTGTGCTAACTTAGTGATTTGGAAAGCCCGCTTATTCACTGAAGCTGTAGTGTTAAATTGGTTTAATAAACACAAATGTGATAGTTTAATGTTGTTAAAGCATTTATGAGGTAATGGTCTATTTAAAAAAAAAAATAGTATGCATAACTCAGCTTATTCAGTCAAGAAATAGAGTAGGATATTAAGGAAGATTTACAAGAACTGTTTGTGTTCCAGCCTTCTGGAATGGAAGTAAAGATTTGAGTACTTTCATCTTTGCATACACAGGACAAATAGACATCAAAAGACAGATGAGAATATTTTTAAGGTATCCTCTTCCCCTCTATAGCATAATAGATCTTGTATGTAACAGCTGAAGAACCACAATTGTATGTTATAGCAAGGTTCCTATTCAGTATGTGTTCTGTACTAGTGGAGAGATCAGAGCACTTATGCTTTGAATCACCAATGTGAACAATGCTAGAAGGCTGAGTAATAATATGTTTTTTGATTCAGTTCTTATTTTGATGAAGAAACTTTAAAATAATTATTTTACATCATTTATCATGGTATACTATCTGTCTTCAAGAAAAGGGGAGCAATGAAGAGGAAAGAGATGTCTAGGTGTAGACTTCATTCACAAAAGCAATGAAAAAAAGGAGGTATATTTATGGTACTGTATTTTTCATACCTGGTGGTGGAGAGATTAGAGCAGTTTCTGCATGGTGGGATGTTCTGAGATAAGTTTTTCTGTAAAGGTGGTTTTCATTTTTAAAAAATGCCTCTGTGTGCACTGAGGGAAAGAGAAAGAGACAGAGAGGAAGTAACATAGATGAGGTTTTGTGCTTGGGAAGAATAAAGTCTACTCTATTCCCTCACTACAAAAAGGGTAAATGCAGGTGTTAGAAATTCAACAGGCAGCAGTGTGTGCAACATAGCAGTGGTTTGTGCACTGGAAGGTGCCAACCAGTGGCTACATCTCCTTGGGCAGAAATCATAAGCAGATTTTCTTCCCTTTCTCCATGAGCCAGTAAATCTTCCTGTGTTTTGCAAAAATCCTACTCTACTAGAGAAGGTCTTGTAACTGTTGGAATGGTTTTGTGTTTGTAGAGGTCCTTACTGCACATTCATCTTCCAGTTCAGCTGGAAAAAATTCTGACTTGGGGAAATTCAGGAGAGCAAGTCAGTGCTTTGGGTCTCATAAAAGAAACCCTGCAGAGATGTAGTATGTGTCAGTTCTAATGTAGAGGAGAGGAGGAACAAGTCGGAAAGGTTGTGTAGGAACAGCGCTGTGTGCAGTGGTATTGTTGCTTCAGGTTTCACTTGCCTTTTGTGGATGGTTAAAACTCCAGAAGGGGTGATACTAGACACAGTCTGGCTAGACAGCTGAGTCACAGAAGAGGCAAATCATCACAAGACCTTGAGTGAGAGTTGGCAGGGAATTACGAGGACATAAGTCTGTGATGCCGTTCGTATCCATGAGGGTGTGCAAACAGCAGTGAGCCAGATTTCCAGAATGCTTTAACTACTGTGATATTAGGCAGAAAAAGGCAAAGTCTCCTCCATGTTTTCACATAGGTGAAATTGTAATGAAGTTCTACTAGGGAACTTTAACCAGGGTAATTAGGGAAAACTGAATCTTGGTGTCGGGGGATAATTAAAGCATTTAGAAAATAAGTTCTAGAAACATATCACACATACAGATTTTGACATCTATACAACCTTTTGAATATATTTTTGAAATGTTGGGCATAAAGGCACCTCATAATTTGGTTAAATAACTGCATTTTTCAGCTACAGTACTTTGTTATTCATTTAAAGAAGGTGGTGTATTGAACATAGTAAGGTAGGAGCTTAGAGTTGAGCTGCTTTTTTACATTGCAGTTTACTGTGTAATAACTTTAGATATGCTGTTTTGACATCCTGGACCAAAATTACCTTAATAAGGTATTTATTTAGATCTCTCCTTCACAAAGAAGCAATTGTGGCTGCTTTGGTGCTCACTTTGACATTTAGTGAACAGCAACCCCAGGAATGTACAGATGCATACTCCACTTGGCAAGTGTAATGCCCTCCTTTCCTAGAAGAAAGAAAGGTCAAGTAAATTAACTTTGTTAGAAATAGTAATCTGCTCATTGTATTTAATCTTTTTCTCATATTAATGAAAAGAAACTGGCAATGGTCACTAATTCCTATCTGCTTTCACATGTTAAAGCTGAGAAGTACTTTAATAATTTGAAGTATGAAGTGACTTTGATTGACTTTGGGGGTCAGTGCTGCAAGGCAAGTTCTCTATGTCTCTTAGAAGGCTCTCAGAGTGAAGAAAACTCATGTTAACACTTGTTATGGCATGATTACATGTATTTTTAAAATCAAAAATTCTTATTTGAAACCTTAATTGTGCTGCAGCTATTTACATTGCAGAACACCTGTACTTAGGAGTAAATAGTTATACAATTGCTTAATATATTAATTAAAGCTACAATTAATTTATTTTTTCCCATATCCAGAATAAAAATGCCCAGGTGCTCTCTTGAACAACTGTCATGTAGAAGGGGTGATTTTCTCAAGCTGTTTGTGTTTGATTAGTCTGTCAGTGCCCCAGAAAAGCCAAACCCGAGTGCCCCAGCAGTCTGTGAGTGCCCCCTTACAGGGACCCTTTTCTGAGCAGTCCCTGGGTCAGAGGGCAGCTCCACTGATGTGTTCAGGGTCACACAGCACGGGACACAGTCCTTCCTGAGCTCCACAGCTGAGTGTGTGACCCCTGCCAGCAGCTGCCAGCGCCCTTGAAGAGCTCCCACTAACAGTGCACAGGATAACATTCTTTATTAGCATAATAAAAGATTGTCACAGGTTAAAGTTCAAAGATGGCTGGTGATAGTATCTGGCTGCAAGACTGTATTCAAAGCAGTATATGGATAAGCTCTAATTGATAACAAAAGCTAGCTTGAGATAACCAGTGTTCATAAAAATACAGTTTGTACCCAATAGGCATCCCTGAGGGGGAGAAGACTGATCCCAGAAGTTGTGATGGAGTCTTCCCTCTCTTCTCCCAATTTTAAATTTACTTTTATACTATTTTTTATGTTTGGGTGGGGCATGTATTGTGTATGGGAAGTTGGGCATGTTGACCACATTCCATTTGGGAACTGCATTTTCTCCCTATAATTTTCCATACAGTTATAACTGTGTAACTTTCAATTCCTCTTCATATTCTGTTTTATTCCCCCTTAGCATTTACATTAACTGCAATTTTTGTAACTTTTCAGTTTTCTTTAATTTACCCCTCTTTTTCCCAGAGCAACCCTGTTATTTCAACTTTTCATTAACATACTTTTAGCTGAAATATTGTGAAAAAAATTGGGCAGAAAAACAATATTTTGAGCTCTGCAAATCAACTGAAACGTATCAGAGCTTTGGTACATACAGATTTTTTCTCTTGGTTCTTTTTTTATTATTATATATATTTTCTTGCATTTGTCTAGTATAACTACATCAACTGAATAGGCATGAGGTGGTGCAGCTCTTGGGAGACTGCTTTTCTGCAACTGGCCTTTTAAAACGTTTTTTTCCCAAATACTTATTTTCATCCTTTCCCCCTCCCCCCTTTTTTTAGTTTCTGGGAGACATGATTATGAAACAAAAAGTGAACTGTTAATGAAGAGCTGTCTTCTTGGTTCCCCTAAAACAATAGCTCTGAGAGAGAAGTGAATGGCTTGATTAATTTCTATGTGTCATTAACTTTCATGCCCTCAGATGACAACGTTAATATTCACAATGCGAATTATTTCTCTGCTCATTGGTTTAGGAGGAACACACAATGGATGTACTTTTTGCATGATCTAGCACTGTGCCCAACAACCCCTTGGATGCCCTAATACTTGAAATGCCCCTGCTGTCCTGCTTTCCTTCGCCATTTTAGGCAGCATGGTTGATTTTACAAGGCAAAAATCAGTGGCAGTTACCACCTGCAAATGTGGACAGTGTGAAATGAAACAAAATCTGAATGACTAGTAAGGTATGGACTGATACATTGACACATGCCCAAATAAATTTAGTTAACTAAAAGATGCTGAGTGTCTGGATTTTATCTTTAAAATGTTGTCTCAAATCTCCCAGCCCATTAGACTTAAATAGTTTAGAATTCAATGATCTGATTGCAGAGTTCAAAGATTATTAGAGCAAATGGGGCCTGATCAATGCCTTGGGTCTTCTTTTCAGTGTGTTAATTAATTAATCAACAGGAACAGAAATATATGTGTAATGCAAATTAACTCAGTTTCAAGTTACTAGAATACCAGAAGAGGGGAATCCAAAAGAAGCAGATATTAATGCCTTTATCTGTGTAACACCACTTCCTTTGGTGATGTCCTGAACTAGAAATACTCGAGCAGGATTAGTTTTATTGTTTCTGTTGTGCTCTCCTGGAGAAATGAATAAGCTTTTGAGTAAATGGAAGAAATTCAGTAACTGAAATACTCATGATTCACAGTTGGCCCTTGATTCTATTTGTTGTCAGTCTTTTTGTTCATTTACATTAACCCCCAAACAAGGTTCTTTTGCTGTAATCTAGTACCAAATACAGTTTTCCTAATCCCTGAGTCCACATTGAATTGCAATATTTCCCCATGAAACAAATTAATTTTATATTATCTTTACCAATTATTTTTTCTGGGTTTTTTTTCCCCAAAGCCTTGTCTTTTAGTGTGAAAAGATATAAGCTTTGTTCTCCCCTAGTTGCTCCTTATTAATAGTCTGTCTTTGGTCTTCAGAGTACATGAAAGTGATGTTTTTTTCAAGGACCATACATTGCCTCTTGTGAATGAAGGAGGTAGATACTTGATTTGTTTTATACATTGGAGAAATTCTTCTGCTCCTGTATGTGGACCTCTCCATTCACCTGCATCAGGAACCAGACCAACTCATCACTCAGGTCATCTCTCTGTTTAGAACCAATGAAGTCTTTAGGTTCAAACCCTGAAGCATTTCCTGTCAGGCTTCTCGCTTCAGTTCTTTGTGTTTTTTTATGCACGTGGTAATTTTTTTTAACAATAAAAGTGTTGGGATAAAAAGAAAAAAAATAGAGTTTCAGAAAAGAAAAGTAATTATCAATGCCAGAATTTGGTCACACAATTCCTGCAAATGGGAAAAGTCAGTGTTCAATTAAAACTTCAGGAGGTGGATTGTCACAAACCCCATAGACTGGAGTAGAAGAAGTACTTCAGCTGCTCTGCTGTTACCTGCTGTATTTGGAGACAGCAATAGCAATTGACCAGCCACAAGAATTTCCTGTTTTAGTGAAACAACCTGGGGTACTGTGTAAAATTAATTCCTGAGACTGAGGGCCATGAAGTTGGCTAAGCCCAGCCAAGAGATCCTTTGCCTTGCTCTTCCCTTGTTCAATCGTGGCAGGAGACAGAAGATGAAGAGGTTAGTAAGGCATGTTCTGTGTAGGTATTTCACATTCTCAGAGACAATTTTCTATTCTGTCACTTGTGTGATTTTATTTTGTATGTACACAGATTCCTTGAATCATCACATAAGTTATAAATTCCATTTTGTTTCCATGATCTGTGAGTCTTCCTGTGCCTGGGGCTGTCATGTGCTAACAAGAGACAGGAGGAGTGCCAGAGTGTCAGTCATTACAGACTCTTTCCATCTAGTTTACTCTTAACTAGGAGGGGCAAATGAGGAACTAGATCTTAAATAAGGACAGCATATCCTTCCCATAAGGAAGCAAGACAAAGCAGCCAGGTGGTAATGTTTGGATTTCAAAGCCAGGAAGGATTTCTGGATGCAGAAACAGCTTGGTCAGGAAAGATAAAGTTATGCATGGACAGTTCAGAGAGGTCTTGTGACACAGAGGCAGTGGGGAGGCAGTAGAAGCCTCCTCTTCATTGGAAGAAACTGATGTCTGTGCTTCTGGTGAATGGGAGGGGAAGATCCCTGAACACCAAAGGGGATCTCACAGAACCTCAAGGAAAATTCAACTGTGAGGAAACGTAGGCAGAGAGATGTATGTGTGTTTACTATTTCATATGGCTCTGTGTATCTCTTGTGGTCATTAAAGTGAAGAATGGCTGCTTTTGAGACAGTTTGCAAAATCTGTGCATTCCCTAATTCAACTCTTTCGGATCCTGGAGAGAGAAATTGTCACTCAGATGTTGATTATAATTGAGCTCTGGGAAAAAGTGTGTCAAAGCTGTGGGATTTCAGCAGCAGTTGCAGGGTCTAAGCCAGGTCTCTCAAGGGAGAAGAGATTGCCTGGAGACCCAAGGCAGACGGGAAAACTTCAGTGTTTTTATGTGGAAGCAGACAGAAGCTTTGAGAGAACCTCACAAGTGGTATAATCTAGGCTGTAATATTTCAGTCTTTGAATTCTTACCTGTAGTAAAATGAAACTGAGTGGAAGAAGACCAAGGCTTGCACATAGTGAGATAACAAGCGGTACCATTGGTGGCTCCAAGCATTATCTGGCAAACACAAGCGAGCCACAAAATGGAAGTCAGACCACGTACATCATCATAATTTGCAGTAAACCCAGAAGTAATTATTCCCACCAGCAGACAGGCTGTCAGCTCAGGCCTAGTGCCATGCTACAGTGGCTGCTGACTGCTTTGGGGCCCAGGAGAAGGCAGCCCTGGTTCTGTGGTCAGGGTAAGTCCCCCTGCAGCTGCCGGTGTGCGCCGTGCCTGCAGCGCTGGGTCGGACTGGCAGTGTCTGCTCACGGGGCATGCTGCCCACGCTGCACTCAAAGCACAGCCTCCTCTGAGGCAATCTAAAAGGACTGAAATGCTCAAGGGGATAATATGGAACAAACTGATGTAAATGGTTCCTCTGCATAAACTGCAATTTTTTTGTAATTTGTTTAGGGAGCGAGGAGAGTGCATTTTGCTGTATGGTTTAGGTTAGCGTAAATTCAGAAAGTGTTCTGAATTACTTTTTTCTGATAATTATTTTTTTCTGAAAATTTAAGTGTTGAGAGGGAGGTGAAGGTTTTGTGATGAAAGGAAAATAGTATAATAGGAAAATGGGGGATTAACGTGGTGTCCATGTTCCAGACTTACAAGATCTGAAAATAGATGAACTGATGAGATTACCTTGTATGATTTTTACATATGGAGGTGGACATATAACTACCTATCAATATAAAATATTAGTGCATATTTACTGTATAGCAATTAATTCAACTTTATAAGCAAATTAAGATTGCCTGAAATTTACATACAATGTGAAGAAAAGTCCCTTTATCCTCTCTAACTGCAACATTTGGCAGATTCAGGAATAAATAATCTTTTGTGGCAAGGGTATGCCTTATCAAACATATGCAGATCAGTGCTAATTAATGCTAATTAAGGTTTCCTGTCTATCTAGCTGGAAAAACGTCCAAATGTTATGAAATCCAGTTAGTATGCCTATTACCCTAATTGTTTTATATGGGATGGTTCTTAATTAAAATATGTAAATTTACCTTAATTGCTATATACTAATAGAGGTTCATGTTATCTCACTAAAAATGACAAGATGGTGAGGAGGGGTACTTAAACAAATAATTCTGATACGTTTGTAAATAAATGACCTTTACTCAAAATTATTTTTAATTGGAAATTGGCAAAAGGAACATTTTGCCATCTATGTTTCTCTTTAGTTTTAAATAATGTCAGAATTTACGGTTCTTTGTTAATATAGATCTGGTGACATTGCAGCTTAATTAAGACTACTAAGCAAGTCAACATTTTGTGTGTTTACTGTGTGTTTCAAAATTGTTTGCTAACCTCACACTGACCTTCAGAAATGTCATACTTTACAATATTAATCTTTGTTTTCACTGTTTTTTTGTTTTGTGTTTTGATTTTTATCTCTTTTAATCATATGGTTTATTTGTGAAGTTTGATGTACTGGTGTACTTTTGCTGGTGCCTGGCCCGTGCTTTTGCAGCAGGGAAGCTGGTGAGCTGCACCTTTTTGAGCTGCCCCATGAGTGTAGGACATGGACTTTGATCACCTTGGGGGGGATAGTTCCCATGCCTGCTGGGACATGACTGAGGCCCACAGGTTTCTACACAAGGTCTTGTGTGACCTCTGCCCAGCACAGAAGCACTGTCTGAACGATAGTTTGTATGGCAGTTCATGGATGTACAATATTGGCATTTTCTTTGTAACTATCATGACATTTCACACGCAGAGCAAACATTTTCTCCTCTGACGTAAATAATGTAATCGGAGAATCTGCTAACTTAGAGAAATGCCCTATAGTTGTAGCTTTTACTCATAATAATAGTAGAGTTTGTGCTTGTATTATATAATATACCACATCAACATAAGCCTCACTTCACAAAATTCATCTGAAAGTATTTCCTATTTTGCAGGATATTGTAACCAATGTTTCTCCGAGGATTGTGCGTGGAACCACCTCAGGTCCTCTGTATGGCCCAGGGCAAGGCTCTTTTCTAAACATTGAACTGATCAGCGAGAAAACAGCAGCATATTGGTGTAAGAGCATTACTGAACTGAAGGCTGACTTTCCAAACCATGTAAGTGCCACTTTATCATAAAGATGCAACATACTTACTTGGAATCTCTAGTTTACAGGTTTTTGGAACTCACATATTTAGTATTTATTCAATAGAATGCGGATTGCTTTATTGACGTACAAGTACAATGTTAAAAACCAGAAAAGTCCATGCAAATAATATTTCTGACACAAAATTCTGTGAAATTGCTGTCACACAGAGGACAGTCAGTCACGATTTTTTAGTTAGGCTGATAGTTACTTTCAAATAGATAATATCAAGGGAAAGACTTGATCCAGTGTGGATGCTCAGCAGTTCTGTTGTGAATAATTTGGATTTAAGATCATATGTAATTTATAATAAGAATTGTTACTGTGAATTGAATTTGATCATAAAACAAATATGTGTTATTTTCATTCTTAATCCAAATGTGAAAGATACTTATAGTATTTTTATAAGCAGTTGAGTCCTCTAGGTGAAAAAACCCAATACTTAAGGTTAACTTCACTACAAGGATAGAGTTTTGTTAGAGCCTGTTTGGCTGTGGGGAATATCTGTCTCAAAGGTAATAATCACAGTTGGGACTGATGACACCAGCTAGCTGGCATAAATGGTTTTCAGCTACTGTTCTTGTGAATTAGGACAACAAGGTTGAAAGTAAAATTCTCCTCAATCATTACCTTGAATGGGTAGAACTAGAAATCCCAGAGCCTGCACATCTTCTGTCTTGAAGTTATTAACTCTATGCTTCATCTATGAGCAAAATAACTGAACATTCCTGACTATACTATGACATGAAGATAATCAAGAGGTTTTTCTTATTCCTGGTGTTTAAATGTGCACATCAGCAAGTATAAAAGTGTTTAAACATTTCATATTAACAGTAGAAGTGCTTCATGTTTAATGTTCTACTTCCCTGTGAATGGACTGTGTGTTTCTTTGCTGAGATTCTCGTAATTTTCTTTACTGTGGCTGAGCTTCATAATAATGAAAGTGTAAACCAAACAATAATATCCTATATTTCCTATAATATCCTGATTTTGTTTTTAACATCCTTTCTCAAAATCCTTGTGTTTCGTATTGGATATGTTTATTACATGTAGGCAGACTGTTGGCCGTTTCTGCTGTGGGAATGCTATCCCACTGTAGTCTTCACCAGAAATCCCTCACAGCACTTCATGTTTGAGATCAAACCATTCTCTTCTGTGAGGAAAAGCACTAGCAGCATTTCAAAAGGAAGATTTGAATTTTCTGGGACCTAGCTTTGTGTGTGGGATGAAGAAGTCCCACTCTTCCAGAGTTCCTGGGGTGAACATCTTCTGATCATCCCTCATTATCTGTGAGTTATTACTTTGAGAATGTGAATTCAGTTTCTGCACATTGGCTATGGCTGCTGCTGTGGCATCTTTGAGGTTGGTAATGCCTGCGTGGGTATAGGGGAAGCAGCGCCCAGCAGTAGACCTTGGCATTGCTTACAGGGATTTTTAAAACATGCCTGTGAACTCATCTAAGAACTGTCATATAATTATAATGGTAAATTTGTTGCTAACTGAAAACAGCATTTTGTTCACTGAGGAGAAGTCTCTTGGTGCTTATTTTGAGATATTCTGTATAATTACAGCTTGCAGAATTTTCTTCACCCAGTTCACTCCTCTAGAAAGGGTTTTTCAACTCTGTGTGTTTTATTACAACCAAAACCAGTTTCTGAGAACTGTTTGCATGAACTTAATTAACAAGCAAAGAATGACATTTCTGCTCAAGAGAAAGGCCAAACAGATGAGGACACAAGTGATTACAGTGAAATAAAATTACATTACTGAGGCAAATTTTAAAAGCAAATCAAAACTTACACATAATTATTTCTGCTTTGAAATACAAGTAAGTTAGAGTAAGATTTATGTTACAGATGAAAAGGATATAAGCAAAATAACCACCTCACTAGAAGATTGTCCCACAACAGCGTTCTATCTCGTGCCATTAGGGAGAAGCAAACCATGAAGGGCAGCTAAGTTCCCCCAGCAGAGGCTAGGATGTAAACTGAATTTTGCAATGGGGTGTGCAGAAGAGGACCACCAGTCACAGCTGACTTAATTGTGGCATGTTGCCTCTATAAATCAGGAACTAGTATCTCCCTTGTGCTGTCTTCAACCCCTGTAGTGGGTGGTCTCATTATTTGTCTCTTCTGTCTTCTGATTCTTGCTTGTAGCTTGCAAATACCTCTGATTGGCAGTCTGTCCCTTTCTAATTCTATTAGCCTCTCCCTTTGACCCCAAATCCACTCCAAGTGGATGAGGGAAAAGCTGCTACCACCAGAAACTTGCTTCAGTTCCACCAGCACTGAATAAAATACTGTAAGGGTCCAAGCAGAGGAGAAAGCAGAAGGTGTGTGGATTTTGTATGTTACTTGATACCAAAGCTGCTTACTGGTGTCAACCTACCACAGGTGGGAAACACATAAAGTTGTCAGTTCATGACTAGGCCATAACTGGGACACAGCAGTGGTTGAACTGCTTTAGTTAGTGGGGTAAAAGAACCAACAATAATGTCACTAGTCCCAATTTCATGTCTTATTCACCAAGGTGATACCTGATTAAATGGTGTATTGGTGTACTTTTCAGCCAAAATGTGTCTGAAAAAATGAGAGAGTATGGTACAGTCAAGAAATTTCTTAACCTAGGAAATACGAATTCAGCCAAAGAGAACTCACCTAATGATATGAACAGGAATCAAAACTGTGCAGAAAAAAATGGCTTTTACATTAGCAAACATTTACAAAAGGTAATTATTGGGAAGTGGCTGAGAAAGTTGGAAAAAAAAGTTACAAAGCCTGGGAGGAGAACTTAACTGCTAAAATTTTATATTCACATACTTGTCAATAGCTATAGTCTGGCCATTATCTGTGCTGGGAACTCTGAATACTCGTGATGGCAGTATGTCTTGGTGATCTGGTAAAGCAAGGAGCTGTAATCCCTTTAGCATTTGCACTGAGGAGAAGAAGCTTGAAAAGAGCAAGGCTTGAAAATAGTAAAATACTTCTCTGCAGAAAAATGTGTATCAAGGTTTCACTAAGAAAATGATGAACAGAGTTGCCAAATAGACTTTCTACACCTTCCTATAGCTGGTGCCCTGTAGATGATAATAAGGTAAGCAAATCAATTAAAAACCTCAATATGGAAATTCTTTTGGGGCTGGGTGTGTGCAGGAGGTCACAGCAGTACAAATAAGGGCTTTGACAGGACACTTCATGAAATAGATTGCAGGGGAAATGTCACTCCCTACCAGAGTAAGAGAAGTCCATCACAAACAAGCAAATTTCTGAGAAATTTGTACCACAAAAAAGAGCCTGAAAGAAAATGCCAAAATTAAATTTTTTAATATTATCTAATATGTTAGTATACTGAAGTCTTAAAAGTAAGTTTTTGGCCTCCTAGCTCAACACAAATGAGTTTGATCTCCTGCATGACTCTAGGGAATGTACATGGGATACCAGATTGTCAGCTGTGACACTGAATCTGTGATTCAGATATCAGTGTCATGATGCGTTGAATTGAGAAACCTCTTCTGCTAGAAACAGTAAGTACTCATAGACCCCCAAACTAAGCTGAAAACTCTTGTCTTAATGTTTGTTCTGCTGCTTGCAGAATGTTGCTGACACTCTCTCTGACAGTTACTCAGCAGAGAGCAGCTTTTCAAGGCTGAAGCTGTTCAAGATGTATTTTTGTTCAACATTTTGTTCAGAATGTCCCAGGAACACCTGTTGGGAGTAGCCATGCTACAGAGTGTGTGAGAACAGCTCGCTGGATCCCAGGCTGATAACCATATTCTTTGTAGCATTGTGGGGGTTTGTTGGGTTTTGATTTTTTGGATTCATTTGGAGTTTTTTTAATCTCCTGGAATGGTGCAATTAGTTTTTATATTATGAATTTTTTTTCTACCATAGAAGTATGAAGCAGGACTGCTGGGGTTTTTTTTGGATCTATTCTTTATGGGTTCTTGGTTTGATTTTTTTTAAATCTAGGAAAAAAACCAGATTTGGTTTAATTCTACTTGGTGAAGATAAAGGGCTACAGAGGAAGAAAAATCCAATCTAAACAGGCATATATGAGTGCATTGGTCCTACAAATAAATTTTGGTGCATAAACGTGCAATGTTCAAAGAGATGAAGTTATAAGGTGAATAGAAATAGATTTGCAACAGTTATTTGGATATTTTGCATGGGGAGGTTTAGTTGGTTTGCCAGTGTGATTGCTGAAATGGTGTCCTAAATATCAATCTTGTGTTGGAGCAGCTCAGCTTTTAAAAACAAGTTTCATCTACAGACTGGGAACATTTATCTATTTATATAAACCTTCTTCCTTGCTAAGTCTGCATTAGTAGATTCTTTGTTCTGGTTACTGAGAGGAATTGACCAGAATATCTAAAAATTATGTAGATCTCTTTGAGACTTAAAATTAAGGGACATTAGGTGGAAAGCTTTTTAAGATACAAAGGACTCAGCTTTACTGTGAGAAGGTCAAAGTTGGATTTCTCACTAGAGGTATTAGGAATAATTTGTTTAGTTTTGCAGGTATTATTATAGCTTTTGCTTTTAATGGGCATTTAGAGGCTGTGGGATGTTGTACATAGTATTTGCATTTTGAGATACCAGTCACAGATTATAAAAAGCAATAGTTTTGCTCTTCTTAGGCCTAGTATAGATAGCTTTACCTCTCCATCACAGAGAAATGATACTTTGTACTCCAAATACCTACTAAGTTGTATTTCGGTGTGATAAATCCCCTGGGCCTTGACAAGCTCAATATCTACAATCTTGGTGTAAAACATTTCTGAACAATCAGGTAGCACCATGTCCATGTGGACCTCACTTGGCACCAACATCAGCCAGTGTAGAGCCACCTTAGTGGGGAGGGTACATGCTGTGCATTCCCAGGCTTATCAGAGGGCTTTACTCAAAGTCCAGATGCTTCTCCACGTGAACTGAAAAGGACAGAGCAAAAGGGGAGAGAGCCACAAGCTGGGCTGCCTAGAAGCCTGCACTCCCAGAAGTGTAGAACAGCTACCTGGTTGCTTTATCTGAATTTCAGGCCCACAAATCACATTAAAAAAGCTCCAGAAGTTGTTATTGCTGCAGCTTAAACTTCCCAAAGCCAGCCGTCATGGATGCTTGGTAGGAGGTGAAAAAACCCACACAGCAGTTGTTAAATTCACCATATGGAAAAGATCCCTTTCACTACAGAAAACTGGCAGTAGGCCCATTCCCTTAACATCAGAGGAAATCCTAGCTGAAAAGGGAAGGTGAGGTTGGAATAAGGCACTCACACTGATTGCTTTGTCCAGGAACTAAATCACTTGGCCCTGGAACCCTGGTGTACAGCACAAGAATGGCCATAACTGCTCCATTTCCAGTGACTACTGTGGTGGCTAGAAAGGAAGAGATCTCAGACCAAATTTCCTTTTTCTCTTTCTCATTCACCACAAGAAATAGGCTGATGAAAAACAGTACAGAAAAAATACTTCCTAGAAAAGAGAAGGAAAAAAGCTGCCCCGAAGGAGCAGCAGGTACATTGACAACGTATCTCTTTATGTTCCAAGGAAGCTTCCACTTACCCCTCATCCTGAGGGTGTCCCCATTGCTCCTGATCCTGGTTCAGCTCTTTGTGAGCCAGCAGGATGCACTCTTCCCATGTTCAGTGTAAGGAAGAATTCAGCAAGAAGTCTGATTAACACTGCAAACAAAACCAGAGGCTAGTAACAGAAATGTTGATGTATTGTGTCTTCGAGATCGCATTTGCTTATAAGGAAGGAAATTTTTTTTGGAAAGGCTCTTCCACAACGCATAAAAACTGCTTAAGCCTCACATGACCTGAATATTAATAGAGATGGGTCTGAGCTAAAAAATACGGTGGTGTAAATTTTCACTCCTTGAGGCTTAGGTGTTAGTATAAAAAAAATGAGAAAACACGGGAAAATTCTCATCTGTCATCTCATCTACCAGCATGTTTTGATAGTCATGTTGGCTAAAGCAGATCTGCTTCAGCCTTGAGAAGTGATGTGGAGTCAATCTCTTTTCTGGGAGAGTTGGGGAGCTACAGGCTTAAAATCTTTTATCCTTGTATGCAAATTGGTAAAAGCTGTTCTAAAAAATAGAACTAGCAGAAAGAAAACAAACAAAAGAGTGAAAAACTCCCTTTGTAGTATGTTATGCCTTTTAAAAAAAAATAGTTCTGTGAGAACATCAAGAGAAATTCAGATGAGAAAAGTGAGCTTGGGTTTCCAGAAGTATTTGATAAGGTCGTTCACCAAGGAATTTGAAAGAATTAAGCTATCATAAGATGAGAGGAAGAAACCTACATGAATAAATAACCGGTTAAACAGTAGGAAACAATGTTAAGGAATAAATAATTGTTAATAAACAATCTGGTAAAGAGAGAGAATTTTAAGAATATAAACTTCACTGATAATAGTATGTAATGTAGAGAGATAAAGATGAGAGCTGACATAAATGTTTGTGAAGAATCTTGCATTACTGATTGACTGGCCAATGAACTGCCAGGGGAAAAAATGAAAGTTGTATGCAGATGGGATAAACCAATGATACATTTATATGTACAGTGACTAATTGTAAGCTAACTATACTAGGGTTACAGTAACACAGCACTATGAAAATCTCAGTTTAATGCTGAAAAACATTGAAATAAAGATTATCAAACACAGAATTTCTAGGAAAGGAAGAAAACGAAGCAAAATCTGTCAGTATGTCAGCATGTTGATTTTTTTTTCCATTTTGAATACACTTTGTGGTTCACATCTTTCTGGATTGGAACCAGAAGGGTGATAGGTGGAAATGAGTGATAGGAGGTTCATGGCTCAGCAGCTGTGGAGCCCATACTCGTGGGGCATTGCCAGTCCCAGAGGTACATACATACAGGCTGAGAAAAACCTACTGGAAAATCTACCTGAAAGCATCACCTCTGACTCGGGGAATTCCTGTGCCACAGATTTCTTAAATGCTGGGCAGGTTTTTTTAGGGAAATACTGTGGTGAGCTTGCCCTGGGGAGCTGCTGCTGGTCCATGTGGGAGAAGGGGGACTGAGCTGCCTCACCCATTCCTGGGGATTTACACTGTCAGTGCACACAGAGGAGCTCCTAGGTTTGCACCCAGGATCAGGAGCCCTCTCTGCCTCCCACTCCTGTCTCAACCTTTGGACCATTGTTCCTGTATTACATTTTGACAACCTGATTAGCATGTAACTACATTACTTGAACTGAAGCTGAGCTATAGATATATTTTGTACTAGTCTGAAATGATGTGCTAAGGGGTTTGTAATTCAAATGCTACTTTCAATTTACTAAGATTTGCTGTATTTCCAGAGGGTCACCTCAGACAATCCTACATACAGTAATACAAGAAAATCTGCTAAAAATTTACCCAGAGACGGTATCTGATCATGCATGTTCAAATGACCATGCAGTAGATGTCATAATGTTTGACCCCAACTGCACGATATTCACACTGGGTGGTTGTTTTTTTTTATTCTAAACTTTTCAAAAACATGGTTATTAAGCTGGCAAAGAAGTGGGAACACAAACTCTGGCCATCAATTTGAGGGGGTTTTATTTTAGGAAATTACATATCTGTTGCTGGAAACCGCAATTTGTAACTGAAAATAGGACCACATGGTAAGTTCAGTGAGATTTTTACAATCAATTTATGATTCAGATGTACATGTTTGTGGTGACAAATTAGGACTTTGAGGAAAAATGTGAGAAGGTCTTTTGTGTTTTGCACTTGGAAACTACTGCTTTGTTGAGAAACCTGTCAAACTAGTTTAGAGCAGAACTGTACTTTCTTCCTGTGCATGTTATAAAGCTATGATTTATTTTGTTTGTTTTACTATCACAGCTAAGGTTTGAAAAATAGAGAGTAGTTCAACAAGGTGGAAGACTATTTGTACATATGCTAAGAATATTCTTTTGATTTAAAAAGTGATTTATTGATCCCTGGAAAAAAAGAAAAATTTTCAGAGTTCTCTGTGGACTATGAACACATCTTTAAAACTTTAGCCTTGGGGTAAGAAGTAGGAGAAAATTAAGGCAGTTTCTGAAGTATTTCACCAACCATCTCCTAGAAAATGACCCAATCTGCTTGATTATTGGAAAAGACAAACTCCTTAATGGCTAGCATCAGCTGAAGCTGCTTCAGGATGTGCTTTGGCAGTTGCTGCTAAAAATTCCTTTTCTGCAGAGACATGTGAGCGGTCATTAAGTAGGAGTATTGATAAAGGAAATGCCCTAAACATAAAGACAGTATGATTAAAAAGATATTTCTAGAAAGTAATTCTGCTGACAGTGACATGAAGAGTTGCATATTTCTGTTCATCTTATTAAAGTGTGAACATACAGACTATTATTTAGAGGGAAGAGACAGTCTCTTAAAAAATCCCAAGTGTTTTCTCAGTTTGGTGAGTTACTGTGTGTACAGTGGAGTGCTTCAAAATGATCTGTGTGATCTGGTTGGGTATCAGGACTGTACATTGTAGAAATGTCCTCCATAAACTGCAACAAAGGAAATGGCATCATGTGTTAAACCCCCCGTATGCTCAGATATCCATTTCGCCCCCTCAATCTGTGCTTAAAATAGCAATAACAACCTTGGTGCAGGGCATTTCCTGGTGATTAATAACTGGCCAGGGTTAATGGCCCTCAGCAGTGCCTCAGGCCATCAACTCCTCCCAGCCAGTCATTACTCCCTGGGAAATGCCCTTTTCTGGGTAGTTATTGTTTTAATATTAAGATGTAGATGCCGTTGGATGGAGATGAAATGACCTTGCGGCAATCTTACAAAATGAATGTTAATTAAATAAAGGCAAAATTTAAAAATTATTAAGGGTCAACAATCCATCAAAATTAAAATCTGAAGTTTGTAAAAATGACAAAATTCTGCTAGTCTGATTACCTGTGCAAAATATAAATCCCCTAAATACGTCTTCCTAATTTTCGTTTCATGTTTGTCATAGGCAATTGGATAAATTATAGAATTTGATCTTTCAAAATGCACCGTACCTTTGACATTCTTTTTGCTGTCTGGTGCTACTATTTTAGTCTTTTATGAAGCAGTCAGCATATGTGATTTAGATAATTTTGCTTTTTTGTCTTCTATATTACAATATCTATATTACAATAATTATAGGAAAGCAAATGTATACCTGATCAAAGCAGTAAGAATATACTGTTCCTGTAGCCCATATTCTGTATATTTTGTGATGTGATTTACATTTTAGGCATTCTCCTAGAGCTCTAATGAAGAAAAATATGAAGGCTAGGTCTATATTTAAAAGGCTTGCTCACATACTTATGTAGGCTAGGAATACTAAAAATAAAATGGCATCTAACTGCTATCCTGGCAGAACCCAGTGTAGATGCAGTTATACCACCAAACTGTTTATTTTTGTTCAGAAGCGAGTGCGGCGTTTGCTGCTCTGAACTGTGCTGGTAGTAGGAGAGCTGGCTCTCTGCAGACATGTTCTAGCTCAGACAAGAAAGGCAGAGGCACATGCTTGAATCTATCACAATTAGAGCCAGCTCTTCAGTGTGATTGACAGCAGCTGGACTGTATCCCAGCCTCCTGTGCTTTCTGGGGAGGGGGGCTACGGAAGGATCTCAGATTCTGAGCGAAATGTGGGAATAAAATGTTCCAAGATGTTTTTTCTTTTCTTTATCTACCAAGAGGAACATGTAGATTAGCAGAATTCTTAGTGGGCTATGAACTGATCTAATTCTACACTCTCAGTACTGCTGGTAGCTTCTAAACTTTTTATGCATATTGTACTTAAGAACTATGACCATAAACTTTTACATAGTCTTCATTACTAAACTTCTCATATCTGTCACAATTCCATATTCCAGATCTCAAATCACCCTTTGTTTTGTATTTTAATTTATTTTAATATTAATTAAAAGATTAATAATAATTTATATTTTAATTATTGTGTTTGCTTGGGCTTTTTTGTTTGGTTTGGGTTTTTGGCGGCTTTTTGGTAGGATTTTTGTTGGGTTTTTTTCTGGCTTTGTTGTTGTTGTTGTTGTTGTTCTAATAAACAGTGCTCAAAGGAGAAACTGCTAAACATGTAAAATGAGGTGGCCAGCAGGATCCAAAAAGCAATCTTGTTCTCTTCATACAGTCTTAGTCTAAAACACGGTTGTGTGAACACAGACATGCCAACCAACTACCATGGGATAGCAAATTGCAGTGTGTAACTACCCCTGTTGGGAACTTGCAGCAAATACAGGCTGATTCAAGTTAATATGAATTTCTTCAGTTTTGGACATAGCAAACCAGCCTTACCTCCTATTTTATGGGGTTTGAAAGAGCACTAGAGCAGCCACTGGGTGCAGGTGTGCCCATGGAGGGTAACTCATAAATCAGCAGTAACCTGTTTGTGTTGAAACCTTGTGTGCAAAGCTGGTGGATGGAGATGGTCTTTTGAGTGCTGAAGGAAGTGTGTGACAGTAAGTACTTATTTACTGAACACTTAAACCCAAATAAATATTTTAAAGGCTTGTTTAAAGGAGACTTAAATACGTCCTTTGTTGTGAGCAACATAGTTTAAATGTAAACTAAGAAACCAACAGAGTGCTTTTGTCTCCTGTTTCCTGCCGCTACATTTCTCAGTCTCACAAATCTCAGGAAGAATGCTTATTCACTGGTTATTTTTACATCTTTCTCGCATTTTTAAGTGCAGGATTCCTAATCTAGTTCAAATTTAATTTTCTTTTACTTCTTTTTATGTTTAATTTTAAAATAAATTTATAGTTACATTGATTTTTCTGTCTATACATAATAGCTAATTTAAATCTTATGTTCAGGAAAAAATATTTTGAAGCTCTATTCCTAAATTTCAGGGCAGCATTTATAAAAATCTGCTTCACTTTCCTTGCAGTGTAGCATCACAGACTTATTCTTAGTTACACCATTCTTGGCCAGCTAGCCATTTATGCTCTCTCTATATAACTGTATTAAAATCTGAATATGCTTGCAGAATGTTTCATTTAAGTCATATACAGCTCAGATGAGAGTATCTAAAGATTGTGCGATTTTATAGGTACCCCAAATTCTTACCTGTGTGCAGTTTGTGCATCTTAAAGCAAAGTGTGGGCATTAAAAATGTATGTGTGTTACATTTGCATTCTCTCAATGTACTGCCTCTGGTTCCTAGTAGGACTTTTGCCTTTGATTCTGCCAAAGGCATCCACACTTCACGTGATGTATTTACAGTTTATCTTTTTGGGAACACACATACTCACAGCTGGGTCATTGATAAAAATCTCACCAACATTAGGTCTTCCAGTGCTTTCATTTGAATGATCACTTGAATGAGGCTATGAGGCTATAGAAAATTCAATGCATTTTAATTTTAAAATCTCCAATCACATAGCACTATGCTGAACAAGTTAGGTAACAATTTTATTAAATTTCCAAATATACAGTGAAAATAGTAAGGCCTCTTTCAGTTTCTCAGCATCTTCACATGAGCTTCCCTAAAATATGAAGAAGTGGGTCGAACTGGCAGTTGAGGAGGAAAGATTAGTCAGAAGGTAACTGCCAACTTACAGCCCTTAATTTTCTATCTTCTTTGTTGCTGGAGTGTAGCCAAAAAACTACTTGGGTCATCAGACATAACAGCTAGCTACTTAAGTAAATTCTAATGTCTGCGTAGAAAAAAAGAGCTACCCACTCATGAGATTTTTTCTGATCGTATCACAGATGGGAGCACTGCAGACCTGCCATCAGGAGGTTCAGTGCATAGTGGCACTCTTGTTCACTGAATTTTTGGCCTGGCTGGGAAATACCAGGGGATGATAGGAAAGATATGTGAAGGGATCAACAGAAAACATGGATTTTCATCTTCACTTCTTGAAAAGTTCTGTGCCTGACAGAAAGTAGAGTTTCTTTATTTGATAATGGATTATTTTTATCATAATTTTCTCTATAGAAATATTTATATATGAAACTTTTTTTCCAAATTACGATTCTGGTGTGGATGGATCCCACTGATCTTGCTTTGGTCATTGAAAAGATACCATGCTTTTAGCCCTGTGAACATTTTCAGATTGTCTCTGATCATGAGGTGAGCCTGCCCCATTGATCAGGCAGGTTTGGGACTGTGAAGAAGCTCTCCTCTTTGTGAAGCCCCTTACCCAGAATGATACCTAGGGAACTAGTATTTATATATTATATATATTTAGTGTTTAAATATAAATAGTATTTAGGCACTGATAGGTCTCCCTCATGCAGCTGACATTTAAAGCCATCAGATCACTTCCTGAAGAAAGGAGGAGCTTTATAGGCTGTTCCTACAAATTTCCTTAGCTACCACACCCTCACCTCTCAGAACTGTCTAACTGAAGAGTGGTTTGTCCAAAATCAGGTAAATTATCACTGATATTCAGTATATCACTATGAGGATAATGGTGCACGGAGAGAGTGGGTGACTTGTGAAGGATGCAACTGGGCTGACAAAATCATTTAGTCCTTCCAAGCATCCCTCTGGCACCAGCAATGTCACATGATGAAGATCACAGGGCTCTGAAGTGTAAAAAGGGAGGGGTTTTTCTCTCTGCTCTCTGAGTCAGTTTTCTCCTCTACTAACAGTGATACTGCTAGCTTTCTTGAGCCTTCAAAATCCAAAGAAGTGAATTAAAAGAAGCCCTGGGGGGTGATGGAACAAGAGAAGAGATAGGATGGAGTTCTCAGAGATGCAAGGAGATAGATTTGACCTGGGAAATTGCTCGTTGATGGAGTGCAGGGGTTAAGAAACCATGATGAAGTTATTAATTCTGTATTTTGTCTATTTATATTTTCTGCTGAATTTGTTTTCTAATAAGTTAAGTAATAGGGGAAATATATCTGTATATATCTAGAAACAGGCAAGGTCTGGAAGGGTTCTTAGGGTTCCTTTCAGTCAGCCTACATGGCTTGAACATCTTTGTCTCCAGTTGGCTTCCCCTCTCAGAGGGGCACCCTGCAGAGAGTTGCCATGCTGTTGTGAGAATAAAGATCAACAATTAGTGAGGTACTCAAAGAACTGTGGTGTCATGGTTCAGGGCAAGTCTTAATGGTGCAGATCCAGTCTTAAAGGTGCAGAACTTAATGTCCAGCATAAACAGAACAGATGATTGGAGATACAAGCATAATAAAGTCACCCCAGGACATGTTGTTAAAAGGACTTTGTGTACCTGGGCAGAGAATTTGATGAGAGAAAAATTTCTAAAGGTGGAGGGGGAAAAAAAAATCACAAATTTGTGTAGCCTTTTTGCCAGCCTTGTTTTCCTTATGTGGTCTTGAGAATCAATAATGTGTCAGCACCCTGGTGAAAAGCTTTTGCTATGGGTCATAACGTGTCTGAAATATGATAGAATTAGATATATCCTTTTTCTGTTAGCTTCTCCAATAATGTATTTGCCTTGTCTGTTTTTTTTAATATTAAATCAGTGTGGAAAGCACAGAAATACAGCAGGGGTATGCCAATTCCACAAGGGCTTTCAGGCATTGTTAGAAAGAAGTACTGCCTAAAATTAGTACTGTCTTCACTCTTCTCTTGGATTCAGCCTTTATTTTCATGTGCTCAGGTATTTGTTTTCACTCATTACCAAAGAGACTAAAGGTTGAACTAGGATAGGTTTCCTATGAAAAATAAAATCCCAGAGATTCTATCAAATTTCCAGGGAAGTCTTAAGCCACGTAGTTAATTTTCAATGTAATTTAAAGGGTTTGCCTGAAGTACTGAAATTTTGAACAGTCTGTCATAAAATGGACATATACTTCTAGTCATGCTAAATATTTGAGTTCCCCTGAAGTGCTCTATACAGGTGCTGTATTCTCTTTCATTGTACATGTTTTGGGGAACTCTTATTCCATGGTTCCCTTTGCACTGTTCAGAAGTTACCACATCTTAATTAGAGTGTCCTGAGCCATGAGAGATGCATCAGATCTTCTTTTTTCTTGACCATTCACTTTTTTTTTTCAGTTGCATTGCGAATTAGCAGGACTCTCATTAGGTCAGCTCTTCACTTTTGCACACTTTCCGTGTCAGAGTTGTGTGCCTGCACATTTCTGTGTAAGCAGGGCTGAGGGCACAGTAGCTCCACTGCTGCCCTGGTGGCGCTGAGTCTGACGTGGTAGAGGGGCACTTACAAAACCAAGTAATGCCCTTGTTTTTCTACAGGTGCAGCAAGTTCTAAGGTGCAACCTGTTTAGCTTTCTGCTCCCATCAAAGACACAGTGTTGTGTTATTTTACAAAGAAAAAGGGTTGTTCATAACCTTTGGGTCTTGTTTGTCTGAGGGTGTCAGAACCTAACAACTCTAGGCGTGATTTTGAAGTTGTAGCCCAGTGCACTTACTGAAATCCATCAAATAATCTCATTAAATAGGCGGATCTCATTTACCCTGGGATTAGATTCTTTGGTGTTTTCTGCTCATGCTGACTTTTTTAATGTATTACATAGATCAAATCATAGCATTTTCAAACTTCTATCATCACCTTTCTATACGTAGTGGTGTGCTGATAATGTTTGGCTGGTTTTGTGTTGCTCTGTGGTATCCAACTCCCCCTTCCTTAAAAAAAAAAAATGGGAGATCTCACTATAAAGTAATAAGGCACAGACAGGTTTGCTACAGCTGAATAATAAACATACTAATAATCCCTACTTGTCTCATTTTTATGCACTCAAATATATTTATTTTAAGTGCAAGTGAAGACAAAAAACAATGGATGGGTTAGAGATTGTTAAATTATTTACTGGAGAGTAAATTCCCTGAAAAAAAGAAGAGAGAAGAGAAGCAGAATTGCAGGTCAGCAGTGTCAAGACATTCTGCATTGCTTGTCTTTATCATCATGCAGAATCTTTTTATTAAGGCAGTGCAGAAAGAATAGATTTATGGACTGAAGGTACAATGTTTCATATGTCCATATCCATCTAGACTGACAGTTCCTACCAACATGAATTTCCCAGGAGAGGCAGTGTTACTGGTGTCAGTGGATGGCATCATTTACTTCAGTGTTCCATTATTAAATTGATAACAAGATAATTCCTCTGCTTCTCAGAGACATGACAGGTTTTACAATTGTTAACTTTCTTAATGCAAGGGATTTGATGTTCTAGGTAGTTTTTAATAAGAAGCTTATTTTTATTTCAGTTCTGCAACAAATCAAAATTTGCAAGAGTGTACAGAAAAAGAGAAACAAGGCTGAGTGTACAAGGCATCAAAATCAGGCTGGTTTCCAGATGGTTATTTTTATAGCAGCAAATGTTTGTGCTCCCATTGTTTTTCAGTACTGCACATTTGAGTGTATTTGTGTAGTACAGGATGTTTGCTGTACTTGTACTCTTGTCTTGTACAGTGTGTTGTTAAAATTGTCCTGTACATTGGTAATCCTGGCTCCATTTTTTTGAGGGGGATCATTTCATCAGCCAGTGACTGTTTTGGAAAGCAGAGGGTGTCCACAGGTGGCTTTGAATAGTACAAAGCCTCCAAGAACTTTTCTGCTGGCTCACAGCTGGGACTCCTCCTGAGCCTGATGCTGTGTAAGAGGCTGGGTTAGAGAGGAAGGCCATTGGTGTGAGTCTCCTGAAGTGGCACACCTCGAGTGGGACAACCCAAAAATCCCATGTTGCTGTTCCCTCCCTGCTAGCTCCATGCTGTTGAGGCTGCATCTTCAGAGCTGTTGTGAGGGCAGTCTGGCCTATGACCCGTGTGTTTGGCTCACATGTGTGAAGAACAATGAGAAGTCCATCTGCAGCAGGTGTTTTTTCCATGTAGATATTTAAAGGTTATTTATTATGTCATTGAAATAGCCAAAGAGTGCCCTATAAATTGTTCTTTGTGGACTTCTCACCAAGTACCTGGTGGACCATGTGCTCCTGTAGGTGCTCTTGGGCAGGACCTTCAGGAAAGGAGTGCATCGTCTTGTTTCAGTGTGTGGGTCAGAGCTGGGTGCAGGTACCCTTCCTCCTCACAGATGGGGGATTTAATGCTGTGAAACAGGGATGCAGCTGCCAAGTTCTGCTCTCCTTGCATGTTTGTGTAGATGTAGGTGCTTTCCTACTGGTGATTGGTGAACTAAACATCTTATTTTTGCCGTTGCACTAGGAAGGTTGTATCATCACTGCCAAACTCCTTCTTACTAAATGCTTCCTGAGGAATTTTGATTTAATATTTGAGTTTGTTCAGACTCTGCAGGTCATGTGGCAAGGCTACACTGTGTTGTTTTAGAGGAAAAAAATGTGTCTTGAAAGGAAGTTTGAGGTCTTTCCATCTGACCCAAACAAAAATACCTTTTGAAGTTTAGCTTGATCAACAGTAATTCTATGGGTATTGAAATCTGGTTCTTTAAATAAAGTCTTTGATCTCTGCACCCACTCTTTATACACCAATTATCTTGTTCCTTATTTCTGCTTCCCAAACAAAAAGCTGTTAAAAAACCCAGTCCTTCAGCCTTCTTGAAAGCACCTCTTGATTTTACAGCTTTCAGGGGAGTGGCCTTTAAAGATGAATCTCTTTCTATTTTTGTAAGGACTGTGCACTTGAAAAATAAAATACTGTGTTTTTTTGTCAGTATTTGAGAAATCAGAGAGGGGTGTTGTGGCCAGAAGTAGGGTCTAAACAGAGCATCTATGGGCATGATGCAGAACTGCCCTTAAGTCTGGTGCAGCAATTAGAAGGGACAGATAGGGAAGAGCAAGCAGAAATTATGGTGGCCGGATTTCCTGAAGTGCAGGGAGATTATGCACAGGCCTGGAAGATGAGGTTTGGGATAGATACAGGCTCTGGCCAGTGTGAGATGACCAAAATAAATATGCTTATCACAGGCATGAGGACAGAGGATTGAGATTTCATCCTGTATGTTGAGAATTTTTCTTAAATTTGCAGTAATTGACAGTGTTCATATTTAAATCCAGACGGCTGAGGCTTTTTTTTCAGACTGTTTGAGTGTACTGAAACTCCCTTACTCCCTGCAGAGCAGTACAGGACAAATGGTAATTGTCAGCGTTGAGTTTTACTGCACTCTGGCTTTAAATAGATGTGACCCAAACTAGAACCAGTTGTTGGGTTTTTTTGTTTTTTTCCTCCTCCTTTTTTCCTCCTTTTTGTTTTGCAACCTCTTGCAGTGAATTCAGTGTGCTAGGAAAGAAAGATCACTTGAAAACATACACAGTGACAAACCTCATCCTTATTATTTCTTTTCATTCTATTGAATTCATGAGACATCCACATAGAGATAATGGATGAGGAAAAAAGAAACATTCACAAGGGAAATAGATTCTAGTTTAAGCTTCCAGGGGATTATTATAAACAGGGAGAAAAATATTTTAAGGATTATGAGAAGTACCTTGTCAGTGTTCTTTTAAGTAGAACAACTACTAATGCATTAGTCACAGAATTGTGTGAAATGTAGCTTTTTACTGCTTTAGCTACAGTATATTCATCTTATAATGGTGTCCTAACTGGTATATTACATACCCTCCCTTTTCCACCTCCCTTCCCTCCAACAAAAAACAAGTTTTATTGTGGACCTTTTTGTTCCATGAATTATCAGGAAAATGCTGAGCGCAGAACAGTGTGTGATGCTGCAAAGGTGCATTTGTCCCTTTAAAGACGTTTGGAGAAATTGTGTGTCCCGTGGTGTGGTGCCAGGTTGAAAAGCCCTTGCCTGGTGACGTGTCACAGTGATGGCCAGGGAGGGACAGAGCCGGCAGGGCTGCTGCTCCCCCCGGCGCGGGGCGGGGCAGCCGCATCTCCCACCACAGGCAAAATAGCAGTGTGCATGGAGGAGAAGAGGGAACAGCACACCCCAGCTAGGATTTTGATCTGGAATAGGGAATGGGCCAGGGGTCCCACTGTGCTTCAATCATGCACAGTTTGCAGGCAGCCCACACTTGAGCTATGACAAAGCTGCAATTTAGTCAACCCTCATTTACCACTTACTACACTTTAGCAGCAGCTTCATTGTAAGATCTGTCAGGAGCCTACTTTTGTAAGCTGGGAAGAGTGGTGCAGCCTCACACTTGTGGCTCAAACCACTGTAATTAAGATTATGTCAGGTTGCCACTGAAAATTTCAGGAATCAAAAGGAAGGAAGTGCTTTCCACGGATGCTCCCAGGCTGGGCCATTTGCTGGACTTTCGTGAGACACCAACAGTTTGGGGCTATTAAATTTGCAGGGTTGGTAATGTGGTACATGGCATTGAAGGCACTGAAAAAGTAACTGAGAAGAGACTAAGAAGCTGAAATGTGATACAGTTCTCATCATGACTTACCAATAAAACCTCTGCCTTTTATCACTTGTAATTCTTGCTTTGTTCTTGCTATTCTCTTTTAGGTAGTAGGAGACAATAGTCTGTATTTTCTTTATAAATTTCCATGTGTGATTTTAGGAGTAGATCCAAACCTCGGCATTCCCCTAAATGTTCACACGTGACAGTGATTATAGCTTTTTCATGGGCACTGATTCTAAATGAAAAGACTGTAAAGGTGTTTTGGGGAAGAACAGTCACTTGAGAAAGGACAATTTTGTTAGCACAGAGTGCTGGGGGATATTCTTCCACCTAGGAAATAAGTTTGTTTTCAAGTTATAAGAGAACAGTGAGGGAGGGAACCAATAAAATCCCTACTATTTTTAAATTTTCATTATTCCCTCTGAGATCATGGCTTTCCTGTAAACAGTCATGGCAAAAATGTAATTTTTGTTTTCAGTTATTTTTGTTACTGTAAACCACTGCTTCTGTCAAAGAGTATGGGCTTCATTTTAAATATGAATCCTAAAACTAATCAGTAATAAATTAAAATGTTGTCTTAATTAACAACTCTTTGAAACATCTTTTGTACACTCCCAGCAGAATTTTCAAATTTCATTAGTAACACTTGATGTAAGCTAACTCAACTACTTATGAATCTACTCGGCCACCCTTGTTGTCTTACAACTTTCCCCACTGAAAAATTTGGTTTGTTTTAAAGCTCAGTTGTGCAGATTTCTGATGTACTTTGGATTGTGCTGCAACTGTGAAAATCCTTATCATGTTGTCAGTGTCTGAGCTGCTGGGTTGTTTTTTGCTTTAGTTAGTTTATAAAAAGCATGAATTTGACAAGACAGTTTCTAGATAAATTCCAGTTGCTTTAAATTTTTCTCATGTATAATTTCTTAGATAGATTTGTCACAATTTTTGCTTTTAAAAATTAAAGTCCTTTAAAAGAGATTTCTGTTTATTTCCAGAGCCCTCAATTTATCTTGAATATACAAATAGGACACAGGGGAGATTTTGTTTCATTAACGCTTGACCTATACAGCTATATAAGACTTTTCCCAATCTAAAAAATCATGGTATAGAAGAGAGACTCTTTTTCCCTGTCAGAGGGGAATAAAAGCATGGGTAGTAATGATTTTGTGTGCTTAATGAAGAGTTTGGTCTTATATTTATGCCAGAGGTGAGCACAAATGGGCACCTGCAGGCAAGGCAGGGACTTCAACACTTCCCCTCTCACCAGCCTCCCATGCTGAAACAGCAGCCAGAAGGGTGGGTGGGTGGGCAGGCAGGCTGCAGGTAGGTGGGCTCATTGTAGAGAATCATCAGAGCAAGACAATGGAAATGGTGATGATGATATGTGGTATTGTCCTTTTAAATGAATAGAATGCAACCTCACTATGTCAAATTTTCTCCATACCTGCCTTACTTTTCAAAGTGTGTTTCCCTCCCTTCTGAATATACTAACTATCTCCTCCTTCTTATGGAGGTAATTTGGGAGTTTACAGTTTTCATCAATTGTGTGTTTTGGACAATTTTTCCACACCATGCTTTTCAGTATTTGTTTGAAATGAATGAGTCATTAAGCCTCAGCACTATGGGAAAGTTCGAGAGAAGTGTTAAAATGAGGGGGTGACAGATTAAGCCCACCCTAGATATTAACAAGACAGTAAAACTTGTTTGGAAAACAAAAAGATTAAAATCAAATGTCACATTATCTGTCAGTCAAACTTTCATGTGAAAGTTTCATGTAAGAGGGCCAAATAAACAAGAGCGTAGCCAGATGCTTCTCTGTTCTCATCTCCCAGTGTTTCCTTTGAACACAGACTGAGCTGGTAGACTTCTGTTAAGTTCTATAATATTTTCTCTGATTTAACCTTTTAGCTTCTGCAATGTAGTTTTCTGTTGTCTTTTTCTTCCAAATATCATCCTTATAACAAGTCCTTCATGCAGGAGAATTTCAATCTTTGGGTCCAGAACACATGAATTTATCTTAGTCTTAAATAGAAATTAGCACTGTCACTTGAGCTGGGCATTGACCAGAGGAGTAGTTAACTTCCATTCAACAGTAAATGGCACTGTATACAACTGGTAAGTTGTGGGTCTAGGTGCCCTCCTGAAGAATTCTGTTAGAACTTATTTTACCTGAAAACATGAACTTCCAGAAATATTTTAGAGGGAGCAGCAGCTAGAGACAGAACCTGGACTTGAAAAGTGCTCAGTGTAATGAGAAGGAAAGGCATTTACACAGAATAGCTCTGGGGAACTGGGTCCAGTCAGTGAATAGGAAATAAAATGTGCCCTGTGGGATAACAAAGGCTGGAGGTTCCCTGGGCCATTCTCCCAGTCCTGCAGATTTTCCCCACGTTCTGAAAGTCTCCTACCGGTTGCCTCTGGGACACAAAATAGTTCTGGCTGTCTGCCGCTGTCCTAAAGTTGCATGGTAAGAGACTCCAGGGTCTGGATTTGATGTATCCTGGATTCCTGAAGTCAGCTGGAATATTGTCTTCATACACTTCCACGTTAGAGTGTAAACTCATGCACTGATGTCTTACCTACCTCTAAATACTCAAAATGCTTTTGTCATTTGTATTAATAGTAAATGACAACTTCAGTCCTCAGGCCTCAGGAACAACTGACAGTTTCCAGTTGGCTCTGTGTGTAGGACAGACTTTGTTCTCACTGCATCAGGCGACAGAGATAATGCACATGGATAGACCTACTATAAAAACCAGGGATGTGATAGATGAGTTTGTTCACTGTTTCTTGTCCCCAGTGAAGTCTGCAGCTGCATTTCACTCTCTAGCTCCTGGCAGACAGCTGGTAGTTCCCATATGCAGATTGTGCAGTTCATGTCTCGAGTCACAGTAATGTACAGTATTACAATAACGTATATATGCTCTTTCCAGGTTCTGATTGCCAGCATCATGTGCAGCTATAACAGGGAGGACTGGACTGAACTTTCAAAAATGGCTGAGGTAATGGTTCCTAAATGTGTTTCCACTTTTTTTTTATTTTATTTAATTCTCCTCGAAAACAAGAGCTGCAGTAAGGAATTTCTTGAAATAAATAGATTCAAAGTGAAAAATGAGAATTTAAAGCATATCCAATATAATTTGTTTATTCCGTGTTTTCATTAAAATGATGGAAATGTAAATTTAAAGGAAATCTGTTCCATAAAAATGATCCCTTCGATTTTTAAGCAGTACCTGAAAAGCCTTTAATCTTTGAATCTATATACTTTTTATTTGCATTTTAAGCAAACTGTATATTATGACAGATGCCCTGATAAAATTTAATTCTACCTTTGAGAGCCTAACTTGATCTTACCTTGCCTAGAGGCACACTAGTTTGACAGCACCAGAAGAAATTTTGAATATAAAACTCTTGAATATTTAAAGTATAAAGGGCTCATTTAATGCTATTCTAGTTTTAATACAGACTTTCAAAAATGATAGCTGAGAAAGTCAGCATATATAATAGCAGTCAGTAGGATTTCTATAATATAAATCCAATCTTACAGAAATGCAAACAGACTATGCACCTGCAGTTTCTATTCAATTTGAGGAAAAAGCTATTTAATAACATGGACCTGTGTCCATAGGGAGTAATAGAAGAAATACTTATCAGGACTGCACTAATTTCATTCAGAAAGGTGTCTATATCTGAATGGGAAGCAAAGTTGTTATGTTTAAATTGAAGTGCATTTTCCACATAAAGTATCTAGAGGAAATTAAAAGCATAGTATTAACAAATTTAAGCAAAGAAAAATTTGCCTTGTTGTTATTGCTAGCGTTAGCTCAGATTTAAATGTTTAAATTATAAATATGCTTTTATATATGTATGGACAGAGGTGTGGATATATGGAATTTGTGTTTTCATATGGCAGAATGTGTGGACATCATTGTTCCTTTATTCAGTGTCCTAAGCCCTCCTGTGGTTATGTGGGATGGCACTTCTTGATTTTCTTTGAGCATTTTGAACCTATGAGGACAAAAGCCACTTTGGGGACTTAGGGAAGTGAAATTAAACCTTATCAGCAGTTAGCTTGGTGATCTTCAGCACTATTTCAATTTATACCTGTATTTACCTAATTGACCATGAAATCATATTTTGGAATCTATGCTTGACAGGAGCAATGCCACTTTTAAACTGATTAAGATGAATGGCTTTATTGTGCCATTTGCTCCTGGTTTTTTAAGCCCGTGGTACTGCTGTCCAACTTTACGACACATATTTCCAGTCCGTGCTTATGTTTATGTTACCCCTTTAGAAAAAAGGTGGTTCTTTAAATGCAGTTAATGATGTGTAACCTATGTGATAGAACATTCTTCTGGGAAGTAGTTGTTGGTGTCTGCCCTGTGGAGAGCAGCACTAGTTCGGGGCGCCCTGGAATGCGCAGCTGAAGAGCGGGGATGTTTAATCACACACGTAGGATCCTACCTAGGAGGTAACAGATGTGGCTTTCACAAGAGCAAAGCCCCAGAAGGTACCACAGCGTCTCAGCAGGAGGACGACCTATTCATCCAAAAGGTCAGCTTGTCAGGGAGGCCGACAGCCCCGCACGGCCCGGCTGGCGGGGCCGGCCGGAGCAGGGAGGCTTCCTGGGAGTGATGGATGGCTTCTCCCTGCTCACGCACTTTGGGAGCTGCTGAACCATGGCCACACAGCAGGCAAAGTTACTCCAGTTCAATAAGCTAAAACAAAATGCAGATGCAAAGCAAAACCCGAGTTAGAGCCACTGGAAGGCAGCAGGAGAGATGTTGGTGTCAGGCCAGAGCAGCTCAGAAAGGAAGAGGAGCGTGTCTGCGTGCTGCCCTCGGACAGCTCGGCTCCTTCCCCTTTTAATTGTAACTAATAGAGGCCAATGAACAGGAATTAGCATGAATCATGTGTTTGTTTAGACTTCTTTTTATTAACCTCTTGTTCTTCAGAAGCGAATTTATTTAATGACAAAAGCTATGGCACAGTACAGGCGCCTGCAGAAAATTTGGAGACTGAATCCATTAAAGCAAAAAGGAAAAATTTATTACCGAGTTACAGTTCTTCAGAGCACAGCAACACCTGTGTAACACTGCCTGCCAAAGCTCTTAGTCCTGCTCTTAGGCCCTGTAATTACATTTAATTTTTTTAATATTTTCCAGAACCAACCCTTTATTCAGCTCCTATCTTTTTACTTTGTTTTTTACTCTAATTCCTTAAGAGTCGTTGGAAGCCACATCAGTTTTTGAAGTTTTTATGTCTAATGATCATCATGCTTCTTTTCTAAGGTATCATAACCATAGCTTTTTCTCTTAAAAAGTAAAAATAAGTCAAATGTCTGAAGAAATCTATTTAACAGGAACAGTAAATATTACAGGAAAGAGCACATTACTGGAAATTAATTTTTCATTTTTTGTATTTTCTCATGTTTCATAGGCTGCTGGTGCTGATGCGTTGGAGTTAAATTTATCATGTCCTCATGGTATGGGGGAGCGAGGCATGGGACTGGCCTGTGGGCAGGTAGGACTATAACCACAATCTCTTTAATGTCTCTCCAGCAATTCTGCACTGCCAACTGATAGTTACACCTCAGGGGGCAAGACACAAGCAGCAGATTACCAGCTTGAGATTTTTAGGTTGAATGTGTTTAAATATTTAGTGATGAGAGGAGAAAAAAAAAAAAAAAAAAGGAGCTGAGAATGTACAAAATTGTTAGTTTTGCTGAGAACAAAAATGCATTATGTATTTGACAAGGAATACGATGGAAACAAAAAAAATTCAAAACAGCGCTTAGACAGAATTTGTTGATTTCCATTTCAGTGCCCTGTAGATGTCTTTTAGATCACAAGCTAGTAATTACTGCATATATCAGTAGTGATTTTGAAGGACATGAGATATACACACATTTCATTTCACAATTTTTAACATGTGAACCTAACTGTATTTCAGAATCACAGCAGAGGCCATACATTCTGGTAGTACCATGTGCAGTTAACACCTTCTCTTATAAGAACCTGTGTTCTGTAACCTATAGATTTGTTGGTTTATGTGGTTGAGATGGGAATTATCCATGCCTGATGTCTCTGCCATGTAGAAATCTGTTGCAGAGTTTATCAGTACATTCTATGACTTCAGTTAGGAGAACGTGTGTTGTTTTACTCATGAAAAGAAAACATGCACGTACAAACCCTAAATCTAATACTAATACCCCTTTGAAGTTTGTAGATTTTTATGTGTTTTGGTCATGGTTTGAAATTTGTTTTGGCTCTGAAAAATGCCCAAAAATTATGAATTGAAAGTATCAGAAAGATCTTGGTTCACAGTCTTCCAGGAGAGGTTATTTCTAGCGTTTGACCGTCAAAGTTTCCGAATTATGAAGCCTTTTTGATTTCTCATCATAATACATTTCAGGGACAGGGAGAAGAAGAGGAGGAAGGGGATGCAAACTGGGAATCATGATTATATTCCCTAAAACTGACATATTGTTATTCGTCTGGCCCCTTTGTAGAGGGGCTAAGTAAGCATCTTAATTCATCCTCACTGCTTCAGTTAAGCACAAAACTCTTAAGAACTGAAGGTGTAGTTGGATAACTAAACCATTCACTTTCTAAAACTAGGGAGGCAATAGGAGCTTTAATCAGAGCAACGCTTCAAGTGGACACACTTCAAGAATAGCTTTATCATTGCAATACTGTCAGGCACAGTGCCCTGGGCATTTTATTGTTTTCTGTGAACAAAATTATGTCAATCTGGTCCACGCTGTAGATGATTATTTTTAATGAAAGTAATCCGGATCCTTTTTATGGCCATTGGTTGTTTACTGAAGTTTTGATTAAAAATGGGAGAGAATCATAAAAGCCCTCCAGGGTAACACTAGCAAAACAGTAGTAGTTATTATTAATTATTTTCCCTGAATTGCATTCAACAACAATTTGCCATTTTAGCCATGTTTATAAGTTTTTGAAGAAATTCTATCCCTTCAGTCTGCAGAGCATAACTCAGTAGTTGAGCATGTCCCTACCTGGGAAGGCAGGACACTGTGGAAGGTGCAGTCTGGTCCAGGGAGAGCCCTGGGGGTTCCAAACAGAAAAAGGCTCCTTTCAAGCGTGGGGTTTTTTATTTTTTTTAGGTGTGTGTTATTTTCAGCTTCCAGTGGTTGGAGTAATGTATGCATGTGAAGTTGCTTAGATGTGTAGTCAGTAGGGAGCTGTCTGGCTACATGAGTTTTTACATATCTTTCAGCTATTGTAAAATCAGAGCAGAAAATGCAAAATCTGAGCACTCAAGGCTATCGTGTGGATTTGTGACTCTCCATGGAGGAGATCAGATCCATAAAGAAAGAAGATTACTTTACATATACATATATGTTTTTATAATAATAAAATTTCTGTCTTCCCCATACAATATGTATAGTCTTTGGAATGTTTAATATATAGTACACTCCCTTAAACATTTTCCTGCGTTTTTTTAACTCTCTTATCAAAATGAGAGCTCAGAAATCAATCAACTTTCGAAAAGAATCAACTTCTTTGGATGAATGAATGAATGAATAAAACAAGCCATGTTTAGAGAGCCAGATGCTGATGTTCTTCCTCAGAGTTGGCTAAAATTAAATTATAATGATTTTAAATGTAGATTATTGAAGCAAAGGATCGGGATAAATGGGATTAAGTAATGATATGTGCAACAGGACTTATCAGTAGCCCTTCAGGGGGCCTCCACGTACTGTGGCCCCTGGAAGCCCCATCAGAAGATACGAAAGTACTGGATAGTATTTTGGTATTTTAGCATTAATTATGTTTTTTTCCCCCCAGAGCTGAAGTCAAATAGGTCATACACGGGTGTTGTGGGGAAGACAGGGCTCAGATATGCTCCGGAAAAAAAACACCACTCAATATCTGGAAGTCAGGGCATGAGACTTTGAGAGGCAGAACAGCTTTCCTGGTTGTACAGTGAAGCAGGTCTTCTTAAATCTTTTTGATAACATAATCCATGTCTTCATAGGAATTTTTTTCAAGGATTAGGTCTCTTTCATGCCTAAGCACATTAAATCCTCAGGAAACTACAGAAATTGCTGAGATGAAGAATAATGGCAGAAAAATGTGTATTTTTAGTATTTACAATGTCTAACATGTTCTGCCTTTTTGTTGTTGTTTAAAAAAAAAGGGAAAGGAAAGGTTAATTACACTGTCTGCTTTTTCTTCTCATTCCAATTCCTATGGTGTGCCTACAGGGTAAGTGTAGAGATCTGGGAACATCAGATTTGTTTTTTCTCTATCCTGTTTTGTTATCTAGTCTCAAACACTTTCACTGTTTTATATCAACTGCAAATTAAAAAAGATCCTGATATATCCAAATCATATATATATATAAATCAGTACTAAATATGGCTGTTTGTTTTATACTGAATTACAGTTCTCAGCTTTTATTTGATTTTAATTCCAAGTCATTAGTGCAGACACTCTGGCGCCCAAACAGCGTAGCTAGCCAGAGGGTAATATTAAGAGGCATCTGTATTGCTGCCAATAAGTTACTTAAAGCTGGTTCTGTATAAAATGTCAATTATATTTACTAATGCTGATTAATGATAATAAAGTTAAGGTTTGTATTCTTTTGTAACAATCTGCAACTGTATAAAAGTGGATATAATTAAAAATTGTAGTGGAATTTGTCATTAAGGTTATCAGCACTAATGCACAGATTTTCTTTGAATCAGATACCCTATGTGTACAAAATAGTTAATAGTAAACATAAAGACAACTTAGCGAAGAGCAGATTAATAAAAAATGACAGTGTCACTTTCCCATTGTAGTTCATTGCTGTAGTAGTTTTAGCATAAAATTATGAAAATAATAAATCAAATATGTGAGATGGTAGCACTCACATTTCAACAGCTAACTTGTAGTGGTGTATTTGTGGTGCACTTTTTGTCCTTCACTGGAAACCATGCAAAGATGTTCTAATTTTTTTTTTTCTTACTTGTCCTTCTAAAAAGTGGCATTGACTATACTGAATTATTGATGTCATGTGAAACCAACAAATTTAAGTATTTGTCATTTTGGTCTAAAGGTCAACAAGTCTCTCCAGCTGCTCTGCCAAGAATGAATAAATAGTTAAATTGAGTCGGTAATCTGGTTAACTTTGCATTCCTGCTATGATGAAACCCCAGGTCTGAGAGCAGTAATGTGCATCTCCCAAGAAACATTAGAACAGGATCAGTTAGGACAATTAACACCCAAAGTCTTCAAAATTATCAGTGAATCTCCTTGGCCTGGTGGGCAGTGAAAAACAACAGAGGGAAGGAAAGAGCAGCCTATCTGAGAGGATGTGACAAAGATGCAGCAAGAGTAGCTACAAAGAGGGGAAGATTATTTACTGTCATGTCAGATGTTACGGCAAGGGCCAAATTGCAGGCTGAAAGTTTCAAATTTCACATTAGAAAAGAATTCCCCAATGAGGTGATGCAGATCAGGAATATGTTGTTTGGTGGAGCTGTGTACTCTCCATTTCAGGAGTTTTTAGGGCTCAGGCAGGCAAAGCTGTGGCCAGCCTCACTAGTGGTGGTGTTAGTCCCACTCCAAGTGGGACCTTCCAGTTCCTGCCCTCCTGGAGTTCGTTCAGACATCCAATTCTGTGAATTCACCCTGTTCAATTGCTAACCAAAGGCACTGTATTCTTTGTACCAGGAATAGGAAATGAGTACTGGATAAAAGGAAGCACAAGGACTTGGGTGTTCACTTGGAGTGAGATAATCAGTATGAACAAGGTCTCAATTCAAAAGCAACTAATCTCATATTCAAAGATCTCAGCCTTAGTGTTATAAGCAAATATTCTAAAAGTTAATAGCATCCTGGCATATTTCTCATTAATTAGTCATAGCTTCTAACCTCCAAAATATAAAAAAATCTTGGCTATCTCAGCATTTAAGCTCTAGGTTTGGGCAATTTGATTTTTTTTTTTAGTTTATATTGAAGAAGGAATGTATATGTCTCTTGTGAGCATTGAAATCCAGATTGTGGTGGTTTAACTATTCAGATCATATGTAAAATGAACCTGCTTTGTGGTTCTTTTCTTACCTTTATTTTCATTTTACCTCAGTTGTACTTGCTACAGTCTCTGGTGCTCACTGTGCTTATGTTTATTGCCTGCAATTAGGAGACAGGTTTCATAAAAGCCTATATTGCCTTATTCAGAAGATGACAAATCTGTCAAAAACAAAAAGAAAAAAAAAAAACCCAAAGCCCTGGTTACTCTGTGAAGATGAGAGCTGACTGCATGGCACAATTAGATTTGCTCTGCTGTACCTTGGAAATGGGAAAGATGAGGCTGCTTTTTAATTGAAGTGCACAGCATCGCATGCTAATTCGCAGTTGCTCTGCCAGCAAGGAGCTTGAAGTATTTTAAATAAATGATGCCCCAAACAGAATTTGATTATATCTGTGTTCATGTGACATTCTACTATCAGCCTACAATAATATGCTGGTTAAGTATAATTCATTGAGTCCTGCAGGCAGTATTAGTTCTTGCTCTTCTCTTCTGTATCAGTTATTGCAACAAATTAATGCGAAGTACAGCAGAGTGCTGCTACACTGGGCTATAGCAGCAGTGTGGACATTGTCACCCAAAATCCAGTATAAACCAGCAGGAGTCAAGTTCATGTTGGTGTTTGCAGTGGAATTTCAGGATTCATATGTCTTGTTGTTCTCTTGCATTGGCCACTTTTATCTATTTTGGCTGGTTCATCAGAATATAACCCTAGCTGATCTCAGTGTCTTTGCGTCTGCCACTGCCCTCTCTTGCTTTGGGGCATTCCTTGACCAAATGACCTCTTTCAGTCATGTTTCTCAGAGTCCAAACTGTTTCAAAGGCACTGTAAGTTCTACAAAACTGGGTAACTGGGGAGAGGAGGGGGATTGCCTGCTGCCCAAGCAAACAGATATGAAGAGCAGCCTTGGTAGTTCAGCTGAGGGAAAAGCTCAACAGAAGCAAGAAATTCAGTTCCTGAGAAACAAGGATTCCTTGGTTGAGGTGGTGATGCTGTTACTCTGCACATACAGGGATGTGCTGCACTGGGCATTGTTTTTCTGGGAGGGAATCTGGGATGTGCAGGGAGAAGGAATGCTGCTGATTGCCTGCTTCAACTCTTACAAATGTAGATGTAAGCACACTTTTTCACAGGTCAGGAGATGTGTTTTCTAGACTTATGTTCATGGTCCCACACTGATCACGGTCCAACATCATTCTTTATGATAATTTGGTTTTGTTGTTTAACCTCTTTGGATTGGTTTTCAATCTTCTCTGTTGGCAGATGCCTCTTCCTTTTCTTTTTCTATTCCTACATTCTTCAGAACTCTCCTCATAAACTAAAACCTTTTGCTGAGTTGCTTTCAAAGTAAAAATTGATTCATGAGCTATTTCACTGGAAATCTGATCAGGAAAAGCTTGCTGGCTTTATGGTGACTCCCGGGTAGGTGTTGTCACTCACCTTCCTCCAGTACCTGAGAATTCATTTATTTTTAGTTACCATTTCAGGATTCAGGTGTAATTAAATGCTGTGATTTACATGGATTTCTTGCATGTGTCCTTTATGTCCCCATATATTCTGTCTTTTAAAAGGAGACAATACTTAATAATGAGGTACAACAGTTAATTGGTGTTTTGTCTAAAGAATTCTGCCTTTTATACACTCAAGGAGAAATGAATTGAAATGCAAAGTTTAATAAATTCATCATCAGAACCCTATTCTACAATTTCATATTGTGGTTTGACAACATTTAATCCACTCATTGCTTTGAAGGGTTTCTAATTGAATTACTCAAAAGACAAAATGGAAAATAAAAAGGGATTATAAATTCAGCAATAATGTTAACAGCACTACCAACTTGCTGAAAGTTTTTAATGACATGCTATGGCTGTTTAATAAGGTTTTAAACACTGTTTATGTGTGATGGCTTATATCTGTGTAAGGAAGGCATTCTCTACAGAGTGTATTTCCTTAGAAAAAGTAAATCTGTTTCCTTGAAAATCATGAAGACATGAAAGCAATTTGGGTTTACACTTATTTTCAGTCTCACTATGATGGAAGCATTTCTGCTGAAATTCACATTATGGGTGACAGATGTCACAGAGCAGGTTAGTTTGGTCACAGTATCAGTGACCTGGCGTTGTTTGGCTGTTTTCATGACACTTCAATAGTCTAAGAGCAATGAAGTATATAGTGAGTGCTTCCCATAAAGGAATGACTTTTTTTTTTTCTTTTAAACCAAACCTGTACCTGTACTTGTTCTTGAAATTGTATTTTAATGCCCTGAGAAGTTTTCAGAAGAGGGAAATACAGAAAACTTGAGCAAATGCCCAGGCCCCTTGGATTTCCTTTGGATATGTAATTGCACCATGAGGCATTGCAGTTTTTTGTAACCATGTTATCTGGTAAACAGGATTTACTGGAAACAAAGTGATCACCAACAAGTAATGGTGCAGGTAAAATAAAATATTTTATGATTATTTTGGTGCACATTATTAATTTTTTCTTTCTGCAGTTTCAGTTTTATGCCAGTGTTTGATAAAGATAACTAGCAATATATTAACTAGTCTCTTCACTGCTTCATGAGAGTTTTCAGGATTGGACTCATATTTCTTTAAATTTAGCCTCAGCTCCTAGGAAAGTTAGGCAGTTTGCTGGGAAGCTTGCTCTTTGCAGTAGGCCAAATCTGAATACACGCCCACTTGATCATTTTAAAACTGAGTGGCAGATTCTTCTCAGAGCATAGGTTTTAAATTCCCTAGTTTTGTGTTTCAAAGGTTTATACTTTCCTCAGTTATTTAGTCTTTTCTACCTTTTTATTATAGGAAAGTACAGAGCTTGCCTACCTGACCACAAGAGAAAGCTATTTGTAGCTGCAGCCTTGACATATTCGAGTTCTGTGCTTCCCTTTAGAATACTTCATGTATGACGTAAACCTAATCAAACCCTAATGCCTTCTAGCAGGTGACCTCTGCATGAACTAAAGAGCTGAAATATTATTTAATCATGCTGCATATCACTTTTTACAGTGCTATGAGAAACATTAGTTTGGCTGGCTAGAAACAACCAATATAAAATATTTTGTTCTGTCAGGAGTAAAAAGGCATTTTTATTAGTCAACACTTAACATACACCAGCACTGTTAAATAAATCTTTGCAGTCTGTGTGTCCAAGAAGTTTACTAAAGGTAAATGTGCAGTTTTGTGTTTATCATTTGGAATATTTAAGCCCAGTTGATATTGGAACAAATAATTTGGTAATTTGGACTGCCAATGTGTGCATTAACCTTTCAGGCCAACTATTAGTGATCGTTATTCTGAAAACCAAAGAAAATCACCTGACTTAAATGCCTTTAATATTGCATTAAAGTATTTACAGCTGTAAATACTCATTGCTAAAATTTTAACAGACATATCACAGTGAAGCTAAAGGGCAGTTTTCCCTGTGATGTAAGGTAACAATAAACATAAAATGTCTTATAGTTAATTTTTAAATTAGAAAGTTTTCTAACAGTGATGTTTCTTCTGGTTTCTTAGAATAACATTTTAAAATTAAAAATAAGTGAAACAAACCCCAGACATTTAGAATAAGGAAAAACATTATGGCTCAACCACCTGCACAGTGAGAAGAATCAGTTTTCAAAATAAATTCAGTTGTTTTCCTCTTTGTGTTGGGGAGAAAACAAAAAGCTTTTCTGTAATCTGAAAAGGGAGTAATTAAAAAGCTGACTAAAGGCAGCAACCAACCTTTCAATTTGCAGTTGTGCTT